>JAACJT020000028.1:5810146-5926877 GCA_009936485.2 Gymnarchus niloticus | reverse complement strand
TACCACGGTCTTATGACTTGATTCCTCTCACGGTGTACCACGGTCTTATGACTTGATTCCTCTCACGGTGTACCACGGTCTTATGACTTGATTCCTCTCACGGTGTACCACGCTCTTGTGACTTGATTCCTCTCACGGTGTACCACGCTCTTATGACTTGATTCCTCTCACGGTGTACCACGGTCTTATGACTTGATTCTGTTCACATGTACCCCAGCCTTGTGACCTGTACTGTGCTATAGGCTTGAGCCTTACAGGTTCCAGGCCTCTCCATGACCCTGAGCAGAATAAGAGGCTGTAAAATGGATGATAATAAAATATTACATGCCTGCAGTGTATCAGAAGCAGCTTTACCCTGGCTGCTGTCGTGGTCCAGCACAGCCAGACTGTAACACAGTATGGTAGAGTATTGGAGCAGCATGTGGATGCCATGATGGAGACCGCCACACAGCAAGTGTGCTAAGAAACAGCAAAGGGACTGGCTGCTCCTTTGGTTAAATGTGGTGTATAAACTGATTATAATTTGTGTATGTGAGGGGGAGGGGGACACACAAACCTTACAACCCTAATCTACCTGCTTTTTCCACTAAGGTTCACATGGTTTAACAGCCATGTCATAAAAAATATAATTACCAATGGCTAAGCACCAAAGCAAATAATAGACAGGCTAATTCTTTCATTGGAAATAAGACTTGAGGCTCCATCCTAAAAAACCATTTTTTTCTCCTCAGTTTTATCAAGAAAATGAATATTTGCACGTTGCTTTCCCCCACAGCTTGCGGGTAACATGCAGCGGTTTGAAAGCCCAGAAGAGCATCTTCGGCTGGCAGGCCTTTGGCGAGGGACCGCTTTCCCTCACCATTCCTGTCTGGTTTACGGTGGCCACCGGGGGGGGGGGCTTTGTGCTGCCATGTGCTAATGAACAGAAGGAGCAGAGTCCCAGTCTGCTCCTGGTGTTCCCTTTCATGCATGGCGCAGGGTCGGCCTCGGGGCTAACGAGAAGTGTGACCGGATGCTGCGGCCGGTTAACGAGCAAAGCCCACTAATGACTGACTTCACCAGGCCCTCCCCACAGCCCACCATGGTGGCGAGCAGGCGGCCTGCGTGGGGATCAACTCCTCTGGGCAGAAGCATGGGGGGGTGTGGTTACTGTCTCAGGCGTGTGGAGAGGAGACAGTGTGGATTTTGCCCAGGATGGGGCTGTCCTCGCGAGTCAGGAATCTGCAGGTCTCACGTCCTGATCTTCAAGATCAAGAATGTCTGTAATTAGACTCTGACAGCAGACGACAGTGGGGTGGCTGTAATGAGGAAGGAGGGAGGTGTTTTTACGGAGACAAGGAGAGAGACAGATAGAGAGAAGAAATATATATATATTCATTTATGATAAAAAATATCACCAATGGTCTGATGAAATTGTGGCGTTATGCTACAGTGTGCTTCTAAACACAAAAAATAGCAAATAAAAAGACAGCAGAGGCAGACAGAAGGTGACAGACGGAAAGAAAAGTAAAGTTTTGTGTGCTGTTGGAATTTTTTTGTCCATGTTCTGGATTCTCCACCAGGTGGGGGGGTGGGTGTTGTGACTAAGGACACAAGTTTGTGACTCATTACCCTAAAGGTATAGATTTGAGCCTGGCTGCTCTATTTAATTAAACTGAATTGCTCCAGTAATGTTATGTAGATAAGGTGGCTCAGTGGGTAACGCTATTGTCTTACAGCTCCATGACTAGAGGTTTACGTATGTGGCCTGGGATAGACTCCAGGGATAGCACCACCCAAGGTAGCTTACTGAACAAGGAGAATGCTGAAAGAATGCTGGAAGGGCAAAAAATGTGCTCAGCACTAAATTATAGGAACACCAATCCCGATGTCAAAGTCATGGCAGTGTGTCTCCACCCTCCAGGGAAAGTAGTGGTTCAGTGACCGGACTTCTGTGGGGACGGCACCAATGCGGTGTATCTCCACCCTCCAGAGAGGGAGGTGGTCCGGTGACCATCATGCTGTGGGGATGGTTTTTCTGAGGATGGAGCACAAACAGTACCCTTGCTGTTAGCAAGGAAAGTCAGGGAGGCCTAAAAGTAAGCAGTGAGTAATACAAGCAGCATTACTGCTAGCTACTATAGGTCATTAATATGTAGACCTCAGAGGGTCTTCTTTAAACGTTTACAAAGTCACTCTAGTTAAGGAGCCAAGCATGTTAGAAATAGTTCATGATTAATGAGACATTCTGAGCATATATCATTAGGAGAATAAAGGTTACTTTGCATACGATTGCTTTAATTTAAATTAAACAAAAGTACCAAATGCAATTAAAAATATGGTTCTTAAATGTACATGGCAACCGGTACCTGGAATCATATATGTGGTTATGAATATCATATACAATGTATGTGGATAAAAATATATCCCATACACAAATGCATCAGACTTGCAGGAAGTCCGAATTGAAAACAATCAGTTTGTGTGACTGTAGTGTACGAATTTCAGCACAAACCGGCAAGCTTTATTTTTGTCTCTCCAGACCTAATTTTCTCAGAGAATATTTGCAATGAGATTTTCAGACACCAAAATCCAGGTGGGATGTATAACTACATAAAATTTATTTCCCTCCAGCTGTATTTAATATATGAGTTCTTCAAATACAGCACCAAAATGCGGTACTATATGCAATTTCTGTGATACACACATTGATTTAGCTTCCCAGCCTTCCAGCCTGAAAATATTATTTTCAGGCAAATTACTATATTATTTATATTTATTAGTAGCTAATATGGCAATTTTTCTTATTTACCTGTCAACTCAGAAAAAAAAGCATAAATCAAATAGTGATTCAGACACTAAGACGATAAAATGATTGTAGGGGTTTTCTCCCTTCTACAAATAGACATAATTACGTTATAACATATTGCTCATATTAGGTCAAGCTTTGCATAATTGCACCTTTGACAGATATGAAAACAATGTGTTATTAATATTGTTTGAATTATTTTTTGTCACATTCACGTGCCCATTTTACATGACACTGGTATCTTAAAATAAAAATACTTAAACGTAATATGCCAGCTTTAAAGCACACTGTTTTTTTTATTTTTATTTTTCTCGTACCCTTGTTCATGGGGGTTTAATCTACATTCTCTGTTTCACGTACCTTGAATGACGTGGATGAAGGATAACACACAAACCCTCGAGAGTGGTTAAGGACAGTTTCCAGTTTCCAGTATAATACCAGTGCTTCAAATGAACATTTAAACAAATCCATTTTCTTTCATTTGAATGTTACAAGGTATCATTACAACCAACTCTTTAACCAACAACCCCCCCCCCCCCCAAAAAAAAAAAAATAGCAGTTGGAAATGACAAAGCACATTCATAAAAATGAATGATAATCGCTTGTGGTAAACCAAACAAGAACGAATGCACTAATTTAGGGTTCTAGTGAGTCTTTTAAGGGTTACGTATGCTGGCCTCTCTTGGTGGTGTGCCAGCTTCCCAACCTATGCTTCAGAATATAGCAAGAAGGAAATAAGACCGAAATCCGTGTTTCGAACTCTGTTGATTTTAGGATGTCTACTACTTGTACTCGAACAAGAACACTAACGCAATAGCATTTCTTCACTTGATTGTAAAAGGTCAAGAGAATTATTTAAGCATTACTTGCAAATTACATAGACTGAATATGTGCTTAATTATGATATTGTAGAAGCCATCTTAATCCTGTAGCCTGTGTTCAAATCCAAACTGCAAAAACGTGTCAGGTCACATGGTGTCTGAAATATGAAACGTGGCCTCCTTTCCACCCTAGATGTGTTGTCCTGTCCTTTTTGTTCAATTAATCTTCAGGGCGTGATGTGTGATAGAAATGTTTTCTACCGTAAAATGCATCTTTGTCGTGACTACTAACATATTGTTTTTTGACAGTCTGCTTGAAAAGAGGAAAACCTGACCTGTCAGAATTATAATATAAATTAAAATTCTGCCTGTTCTCAGTAGTGATGATGATTCAAATTAACATTTCTCACAGCACAAATGTGAAAAACAAAAATCATATTATTTTTCTATGCTTTTTTTCTTTTTAATTAAAGCTGGTAGTTATCATCTATGTGTTTTGCTTGTCACAAAGCAATGGGCTTCAATTCAATCAGGGTATGTTGTTCTTACATTTGGCCAATAGGGCGCGCTGTTGTATTACCAAAAATGTAAAAAAAAAAATGGGAAAAGAAATCTAATTATGCAGCTCTTAAGCTTCAGGCTTTCAGACTATAATGTAATAAATAGAATGGTTTGTCAAAAACAGCGCTACAGTTTCAACAACCAGTTTTCATAGATATTGCTTGAGCTTGATGCACCTGCAAGTTTTGAATAGCACAGATTTGGGAAGGGGACCCGGGCCCCCTGAAAACGGTTCAGCCAAGAAGCCGCTTCTCCGAGCTGCGGTCACACTCCTCTGTTTTCTGGTGGCCATCGCATCCATACAAGGCAGGGGATGATTGATGATTTTTAAGTGTTTCACTATTAAAGTCCCTTTATTCCGCCGCTGTTTTTGACTGTCTGAAACTGAAAATAAATCAAAACTCTGGGGAAATGTCCAACTTTTTAAGCAATTTCAGGTGCAAAGAGGTACTTCTCTTGATATAAGTGATTGTGGGAACGGCTTTCAATTAGAATGTGTTCATTTCATCCACTGATAGTCTTGTAGCATATTTTTGTAATTATATTTTTGTACAGCAAGTTTGAATTTTTAGATTGATTTTTGGACTGATGTTTATGTGAATGGAATGGGGAGAGATGAGGGGTAAATTTTGGCCATGCGAATAAAAAAAAACAAAATGAAATGACAGAAATTGAAAATAGATGTTTATTTCTTTACCAAAATAGAGTCAATGCATTTACTTTCCCTGGTAAGCCCAGATACTGCAGCATTATAAATATTAGTCCTATATATGTATATGTCACTGAGGCTTAACACATACAGTATGTCACTTGCTGTCTGATTACATTGTTCCACTTACTGCACTTTTGATTGTTTCATGCTGTTGTTTACGTCATGTTGGACAGGTCACATGTTAGACGTGCATCTGTCAGCCAGTAGTACCCTCGTAGCCACAGGACAGCTCCTGATTGCTGCTTCCAGCCAACACGTTGCACCAGTCCCTCCCCACATCCTCTTAATAGATCCCCGGTATCTATGGCAGATGCTGGATCCAGTTAGGACATAGTTGAGATTTTAGGGTGCCACATGTATCTTAGCATAGTAGTCGGCAGAGTCAGGAACCATCGGTGGCCATGCTCACAGCCTTGCCTCACCGCTGCTCTGCCCAGAAGAGGCCAACCCTCCAGTCATGCTCAGCTCAGATAGGTATCCTTCTGACCTGGGCTGTTTCTGCTCAGCTTCCACCGGCTCCTTGTTGCCCGTGGTTCACCTAGGACACGATGAGACAAATCATCCAATCCTGATGTTTTCCTCTTTCCTCTTTGGTGCCTTTGTGTGTGTGTCCCAGTCTACTAGGAATCTCTGACCTGCCCCAACTGTGTGCTCATAGGCTTTCAGCCAAGTTTCCTGAGTCAGCACCGTTGAAACTGGACCACCAACCTTATATTGTGGGATTGCGGCAATTTCACACCTCCCACAATGCTGCTGTTCACCTCCAATCTCTGTCTTGGACTTCTGACATTCCTTACTCTCCCATTTTACCGTTTCCCTTAATACAGCAAACCAAGCAGTACGGAAAGTGGTGGATTCAACACGATTTCCTTATGCTGTTCACTAGCTTGAAGCTTCCCGAAACTGAGAGTAACTTACATTAAAACCTATCAGTGGTAGATGAATGAGCGTTACTCATTATGTGTTTTTTAGATTAATCAATTTTAATCATTATGTGTTTTCTGTAAAGGGGTACATGAGAATACATTGTTACTGGTGTCATCAGGAATTACAAGATTATGAAAATAAGGATTATTGACCTATTCAGAAACAATGCAAACAGTCTGGCATGAGTAAATAATTTGCAACCATATCAAGGATTTCAATATTTTATTGTGCAATATTATACCGCAGTAAATGTTTGTTTTTTGGATATGCGTTTGTGATATTAAAATACAAATGAAAAATAAACCCCTCTTCTTTAATTTGTTGTTAGCCACATGTGGTTTGGTGAATCGGTTGCTTCTAAAGGAGAAAGTTGATTTGGCAATTTCCCCAAAAAAACAGAGCAAAACAGCTTCCCTCCATGTCTCCCTTTCTGTCATACTTTGTGTTTTCTTGGGCATCCATCAGGTGCTGAAACTTTGCGATTTGCAGAATTTCTGCAGTGCATATTAAAACCGAGTGAAGCAGAATCCCGAGTGAGGCAGAATAAAAACGTCTTCGAAGTTTGGCCAAAAATGTGCAAGCAACTTTTTGCCTCACAGCAGAATAGGGCCACTTTTAAATTGCTTCCCTAACAGCGAAGGAATAGCATATGGACACATAGAGGAGACAATTATATTCATGACAAATATAATCAAAATAATCTTTACAATAGTATTACTCATAGAGGCCTACCAAAGTTTTCATCTAAACAATACATGCCAACAGTAATGCCATCTAAAACACAGAATTTTACATATGCTCTTCATCTTCTATTTGTTTGCTTGTTTCTATAACTTCAGTTATAGCACAATTACTCATTGAATAATAAGTTTGAGGGAAAGAACCTGAGGAGGCTGGGAATATGCATTCTGAAAATGCATAAAGGACGCTGAAATGAATGCATTGGGACAAAGCCACCTTTGAGTTCATCATCAGCCAGGGGTGAAATGATCTGGTACCAAACAACACCGATGGTCAGAGTCTACAGTCATCCAGCTTCACAGAACTTTTCCGCTTGGGTTTGCTCATTGTGCCCCGAGAGTGACTAATCTAGCATCCCAGCTGAAAGTGCTGAAGGAATGGAAACACAATTTCCTTTTGCCTGTTTGTTGTGTTAGGCTGTCCCGTGCATGGATTTCACTGGGTAAACTTTCACGGTTCTGGCCTTGAAGGGGAGTGGGAGCATCGCTGAAGGTGCCTTCACCGTATGACATGCACCAGTAGTCACAGAGTGCCGTGTAAATCTTGATACCAAAACCTCCGGAACATGCATGGTATTCAAAAGGAGGAAATCAAAATACACTACATTGCTTGTGTAAACCTCAGCAGTGTTGATTGGAGGGATGGAACAACATTCTATCCAAAATGAAACACATCCCAACATGTTGGGGTGTAAAACTACGCTGTTTTCCAGTGAGGCAGCAATTTGGGGTTAGCATTGCTAACAAATCTACAAAGCCATGTGTGACTGTGACCATCCCAAGGAGTGTCAGTCGTAAATTAACAGATTTGGTCTGTTGGGGAAGAACAGAAATGAAACTAATTTGCTCCTTGTAATTTGAGCAGACATATGTTTGCCTTGATCAAGACTGTCATAGCTGAAATATTGTACACGAATGGTGCAGTGGGGGTTATGTACAATGTACATAATAACATGCATCATCCAAGGATGTGGTGGGAATGTGTTCTTCCCACATCTCTGAACTACACCATGTTCATCTAGTGTTTGTGTGAGGATATGCCCTGTAATAGATTCGCATCCCTTCTAGTTAATGTTGTGAGATAAGTTTCAGGCTCACAACAACCATATAAGGGCTTATGGAAGATGGATGGATGGATAATGGGAATGGTGGAAAGGTACATGTGATGGCATGGATGATGTGAAAGAGTTGATCTGTACATTGCTGGCATTGGTCTGACTCATCCAGTCACCCAAATGTAATGGACCACACCCGAAGATTGCTGGGGACCTCTTTGTACACTGACATCAGATGTGTAATCCGATTCTGCTTCAAAACTTTGAGAAAAGCAACTCCATTGTTTCTCACAGACGATGCTGGTGAGTCTGACTCGGAGAGATGGACCGAAAAACCAGCCAGTCTGAACAAGGGATGCCTCGTTGCTTTCAAGTTATGAGGAACTCTCGATGGATTAAAGCCCGTAGCTGGAACATCTGATAAACAGATAAAAACGTTCCAAAGCTTCTGAATATGCTTCTTCAGATGACAATTAAAGCATTTGCTTTCCACGCGGCCTCCAGTCGCCCTGAACCGTGAGGCGCACTTTGGAGCCGTTTCAAGTCCTAATTCATAGCAACGTTCCTGGCAGACCCGGTACTCAATAATTCATCCCTCTGTGAGACTTTAGCAGACACAGATAGCGCATAGCAGAAAGTAAACCATGTGTGCAGACAGCGGGGAACTCATTCTCACTGGCTATTATGAAATAAATATACAAAAATGCATGATGACAGTGTCTGTTTCAGGCCTCTGCCAATGAAACGCTACAATCCCTGCCAGTTGCACACACAGCCCTATACTTAAGGCAAACCACAGCTGTTAACCTGCAGATGACCACTTTCTGTTAGATTCTGCATATGACTATCCATAATCATACACTCTCTGTACGCAGTTCGATTTGTTTAACGCGGTTTGGCATGAGATTGACTTGAAGTCTGAGCAGAATGCCGCAGTAGATCGGTTTGTACGAACACGATGGAGAGCAGACGCTCGATCCTAAAGCTTCAACTCCAGCAATGCAACGCTTGGAGTGATAGTTGTGTCCCTTCTAATTCCTTGGTGCAGATTCTCGGAGCCAAGTGTTAATTGTTGCCGATGAAAGTCACGAACACACACACACTCCTTATAAAATAACTGGCTTCTGTAGCACTTTCAAGGGTAAAAGAGGAACCTTGCACTGTGCAAGAAAACTTTTCGGGTGGGTGGGGGGTCTTGGTATGCGTGGGTGGAATTGGGACACTCGTTAGTGAGTGGGCTCATGAAACAAGGGCACTCGGAGGGAGAAAGGGGTCTTCTGGTTAACGAAGGAGATGGTGGCCTAGCCAGGAACCAAATCACCCCCGCCTACACATCCTGTAGCCAGTGAGAGCCCCCCTCCCCCCTGGGGTATGCATGCTGGTGTTCTGCCAGTTTAGTCCATTCAAGCTCATTCTGTACATTTTCAGAGCTGTCATCTGAACTTTTTTTGGTTTGCATGTTGGGCTGTTAGAAGTCACATTCGATATTAACTAATACATATAGATCAAAAACAGACATGCCTGTGTAAAACACCTGGGCTTCAAACCTATTACATTCTGGTGACTAAGAAAGTGCAACTGTAATCGATACATACAGAGGTTTCACGGTGTTAAATTGATTGTTTAATCATTTATGCTTAAAGACTTCACACTTTAGCTAGTTTTTGGTTAATAATACAATAACCTGCCACATTTTTTCATTTTGAAAAGACTTGCATATGGCTGTGAATTAAAGTATTAAATGTTAAATTTGACTTCAAAAAACCAAATTACCGTCTCTCAAAATGCCCCGATATTTAATCTGCGAATGAGAAAATGGGATGCCTGCATTTTTCATTTGGCTACTGAGGAAGCTGCCGGACTCAAGAAGGTGAGGCCAAAAAAATGGCTATCTGTGATAACAGGCGGCTCTCGTCAGCGAGACACCTGAAAAAGAGAACAGGAGAATCACCTGTCGCCCACACACGTGGAGGACTGAGCATTTGACATTGATGTGGGGTAAGATTCGATCTGAAAGCTGTTATGCAGCTCGGAGGGTCGGGTGAGCCCTCGACATCACCTCACCACACGTCCTACTCATTCATCACAAACGGCCATTGATAATAAACATGGACAACCGTGTAACAGCTGTGCAGACAGAACTTGTGCTGAAGGTGCACATTCTGAAACCAAGTGCACTGAGACGAACGTCACCCGTACGTCATTTCCGTTTTTACGGGATGGTGTTTGGTTTATATTCATGCATGCTGATTCTCTATGTCTGCTCGGAGGCTCATGGATTTTGACTGAGAATGCAACGACATCCCATAGTGTAGCCCCAGCTCACATGGAGAAGTGCCGTTCCCGCCCGTCCTGTCGTCTGGGCAATTCGAGGGACTTCCTGCGTCTGGTTCCCGGTGCGCGGCTTGTGGAGTGAAGCTGCTTCGATTTTAATGAAAGCATTTGCTTGTATAATTTATAGATCATAATACACGATAATGTGCATTTACATCAGGCAACTAATGTGTCCTAAAAATGTCTGGAAAAATTAGTTTTTATGCCATTTTCCAGAGTGTTCTGCACTTTTCCAAAAAATGTTTTATGGAGATGGTTTTAAATCTGTGAGTCTTGTGCAATTATGGTCAGTATAAATTACGCACTGTTATTCTCGTATTCTGATGAAAATGAAATATGAAGAAAATAATTTCCTGCACGTGGCACCTGCAATTAAATCATAATGTGTGCATTTTTCAGCAATATGTTTTATAGTAGTTGTTGAAATTATGTAAATGAGGTTTGTATTTCTGCATGGACAAAATATCCACCAGATGTAACTGCCTGACTGTATTTTCCACCAGACCATCTATTCCGAGAAATCAGCTAATAGTAGTTTTACACAGATTTATATGCATAGCCACCTTGGAGAGGGCAATAAATTGTTAATTGTCTCTTTAAATGGGTAATCCAAACTTAAATATGGCTTATGAAATGTGTGAAAAATTTGGGCGGCTAGATCGACTGCTTGCAGCTCCTGAGAATATACAGTAGGTCCGCAGTTCACATGTACATCAGCACAATGCTTATACAACACACTTGTCACGATGACTGTGGGACAAACGTTTCTGTTGTTAATATAAAATGACGTGTTGTACAAAATGCTGTACTGTGCACCCTAATGCAGTGAGGATATAATGCGAATGCTCTGCAAAACATTTCCATTCTGCTTCCAGTATATATTGCCATATATTGGAGATTGAAACAATAGCAGAGTGAAAATAGCAGAAAAACATGCATCATTGTGACACAGAGTGGTGTTACGAATTCGGGTGACTTGCTGCATCTATTCGTGACCATTTAAATCTGTAGGTACGATAACATATATCAACAGCTACATGCTCACTCCACTGACAACTCTGGCTTGACCCAGCAAACACAAAAAAGGAAAACGCATAATGTTAACAAGGCCTCGATAAGATTCGCAGCACTTACTAGCTGAGTTTGTCGCGGTGTGGTTTCCGCTCTCAGCTGTTACCCTGCACCTGTGGTCTTCTTTTTAAAGGAGGCATCTCACGGCCCGAGAGGAGCGGTGAAGCGGGACGAGCAGCTGAAAGAAGAGGCCGCACCCACTGAATGTGATTACCTGGGAGAATTTAGCCAGCTGTTCCATAGCTAAGAGGGTCAGCTGACATGGCTTGCTGGTAGCAGCAGCGACACCTCAACGCTCTCGGTGCTTTTTACACATATTCATACTGGTATTAACACAGTGGCCCGGAGCTTAGGGTTCAGTCGACCCCACAGCTCAGGCACAAAAGGCTGGTTACTGGTCCGCAAGCTGGATAACACAGACTGCGTAAATGTAAGAAGTCTGACTGACTGGTGGCTGGTGGTCGTAATTACATAGCTCCACCTAATACAGTCTCCCAAGTAAGTGAACTAGTCAGTTAAAGAGCAAACTCGGACTTTGCCGTGCCTCAGCAAGACGTCACCACAGTGGTGTTGGGCTCGCTAACGAGCAATGAGCCAAAACTGCACAAAACGAAAAAAAAAAGAGTTATAAACGAAATAATAAAGATGGCCACTGTGCCCTCCCATTCTCCACGAGCTTCCGTGCTCCTTACTCTAAATTCAAACAAGTGCATCCTGCTCACTTTATACTCCTTTCCACACCCATTGTACTTGCTATGGTAGTCTTTTGTGCTGTGGGTTTACCTGCGGCTCCAGATCAGTCACACGCCAAGGCTGTTGCGCCTTTTCTTCATTCTGCCTTGTTGATGTCTCCCACACAGCCGGTGAGCTCTGCTGAGATCTCCCGTACAAGGATAAATGGCTCAGGAAGCTATTATTTGACACATGGCTGGAGACAAGAATCGGGGTAGGCCTGGTCCAAATCTCAGATTCACATATTCATCGTTAATTTTTCGTCACTGCGTACGCGTCTCACCGTCGTTAACAGAATGTAAAAGCCCATGTAGGAGTTCCGAAAATAATAAGCTAATTTGACCCATAGGAGTCACTGGAGACTTGGTGACATATGATGAAGACCAGCAGCTGACCAGACTGGAGTCAACGTGAGAGGATTCTGCAGGGCTCAAAGGTTTTCACACAAGGGCTTGTTGCTGTCACCGAGGTCCAAGACAATGGAATTCTAGGGATGGTTGGGCTACATTCACCTGCTTCTTGCGGCCTCAACTCTCCAGTCACGGTGGACACACCAAGTTCCAGTTCGCCTGATTGGTAATTCTCAACAAACTCAAGTGTCTCTGAAGGATTCAAAGACCTTCCACAGATGACTGGCACCAGCACCACACTAAATTGCAACTCGGGATTTCAACCTTTTGCTCAGTGCGGTCTCATAATTTAGATTTTACCATGTTGTCTTTGTATCTCTGCCTTTAAGGTAGCATTTCTACTAGCTATGTGATGCAAAAAGAAGCATTGGGCACCAATCAATGTCTTGTTTGTAATCAATATGAACTTTGATCTTTTAAGAGCATATATTGCAATTGACTCATTGTTCCATTTTGTGGAGGCGCACAAAGTGCAGAAGAGCTGGCTAACATGCAGCAATTCCCGTAACTGGATATGTATTTTCTCTTTATGTATATCAAGTGCAATTTCTGGTACACGCTTCAAGGACAATAAAAGCTCAGGAAACAAATTCCATTTTCCCTTGGAGTCTCTGAACTGACTAATAAATGCAGATGCTTTTGTGGGACCTCTCCAGCTCAGGCTTCAGGAGCTTTCAAAACAGTTTTAATTATTTCTTCTGCCTGTAATAAAACCAGAAGAGGAAGAGTGCAGCTTTAATTCATCTGTTCAGGGGAGATGGAGAAAACTGCCACTTTGTTAGGAAATGCAATTTTGTACTCGAGTGCATTGTGTCCCCCCCCATGATGGGATGCACGCCAACCCCCCCCCCCCTTGTTCTTCTGAGCTGTGATTGTCCCTCTACTTGCCTTTGACAGTAAATGCACCAGAGGTGAGGGAGTCTCAGAGGCTGGAGTGGCTCTTTTTAATCACCGGTGTGTCGGGGAGGGCTGTCCTCTAGTGCAAGAAGATGCAAAATACGGGAGTCATTTCCCATCACAGGCCGGCTGGCGAAATGAGCCTCGGGCTCGGATGGACTTAAACATGAGCTTCAGTGTCATTTATCATAGCAAAAGGAGAAACTGCATGGTGCCTTCCAGGGGAATCCCATAAATACGGTAAATTGGAACTGTGGTTTTTGGTAAAATATCATATACAAGGACTGAATTTTTTACTGAAATCTGGTTGTATAACGTATAAGCTAGAGTTCATTGGTCCAACTGATTCACTTCTACTTCCCACTACAGTGGGAGCAGACTCAGGAAGGGGGGCTCTCAGTTCTCGCCAAAACTAGGGCATGCCCACCAATTAATCTACATTAGGATCCTATTTATACACTGTGCAGATCCCTAGTCAGCCTTAACATTCTTATATTGTTTTCAAGTCAAAGCACTATTGGGTCCAGTGTGATTTTATGCTTCCTAGTCTTTGGCCATTTCCTGATTGGTCCTTTGATTATTTAACATTGAGTTCTTCATTATGTTCTGTCTTGTACTTGGGTCCAGCATTCTTCAGTTGGTGGCATCTTTCTTTGTGTGTATTGCTCTATAGAAGAGTAAACAGTAAAGTAGGAAATGACACCACCATTTTGTAGGACCTTTTGTATACTTAGAGCTTACAGCTTTTTGGTTGCTGTACCTCTCTAAATCCACATTGATGCTATGAACATTGAACCTTATTTAACACAACCTTCAAGATGATGTCAACGTGAACCTACTTCTCATTTGAAAAACACACTATTCACACTCAGTGGAAACTCTTCTTCTAGTCATATATAATTGGTAATCCCTTCTTCTGAAACGGTTAAATTGGCCTAGAGTGTATCCCAGGAAGAGTAGGGTGGTATGTGGGGAACCGTCTGTTGCGAGGATCACACATACGCTGTCACAGACTGAGGACATCTTATGGAATCACCAGTTCACCTGAGGAGCAGGTTTTTGATATGTGGGGCACTCTATATTGAAACAGGGAGAACTTTTGAAAGGTGTGTAGTCATAGATAGTGCCTGCGGACTTGAACTTGCCACCCTGGGGCTAAACTCCAAGCCACCGTGTCACCTATAGTACTGATTAATCGTCGTGCTTTGTTGGGATAGTTATAACGAATCACACCTGTGCTTCAAGCAATTAACCCTTCATCATTAGCTTCATCACAGAGAATCCATTATCATGTGTTTAATAATCAGTTTTAGGCAGATGTGTTTTCACACTTGGCTTACAACTTAGGCATTAGGAGAAAAATACACAAAACCATTTACATCCTGAAGGAAACCAGTGGTCAGCAAAACATTATTTTCCCAGTCAAACTCTAGAACGGCATGAATGGGGCAAACCAACAGCCCTTCCAAAAGCAGATGCCGGGGCAGTAATAGAGACAACCCAGCTGTAGCAACTGTACTGGGAACATGATGACTCCCTTAGAAGAGAGAGTGCCCGAAGGATGACAGCAGCATTTTCTGACGCTTTACATCGAAATAGCGTACGGTCACTTTCAAACGCCGGCGAAAGACGGCCTTCAATTAATGCGAGATGCCACCAGCGGCTGGGTGGAGCCGTCGCTGTGACGTTCCTGAAATAACATGGGAAAAAAAACGCATGGTGCTGAGTGGTCAGTGGTCAGGATGGCAAGAGAAAATACTGTGGCTGTTTATTTTCATCTTCAAAAACATGCACACAGAAGAACTGCAGTTCTGAGATGCTGAGATCCAGTTCTGTAGTGGATAATTACACACTGTCTCACAGGCAACAAGTCCAAATTAATGGTCCCCATGCCAAGTATTTGTGCCACATTTATTTCTTAACATTTGGTGTGTACCCAAATGCATATATACACACTCAAATTCTTGAAACGATAATTGTGGCTCACTGGTGAATTTCCACTTTCAAAAAATTCTGACAAAAATAAAAGTATGAGAAAATAATAGACAGACTAAAAATACCCAGTAGAAGCAACATTTGGAAGGATGTGCAACCTAACCAGCTTGCTTCTGCATCAGACACTTATAATTATAATCTACAGCTGCCAAATATGTGGGAACACAACTTTCCCGAAGGCCCCCACAAGCAGAATCTGAACAAACTCCTCGGCCAGATTCTCAGAGCTCCCAAACAATTAAAAAATCAACACTGCACACTGTGAAATGGCAGTTACATGTTAATTAACGTGATTACGGGCGGCCAGTTAAGAGTCTTTCACCGCATTGCTTCCTGTCCTGAGCCAGCGAATGGCAGTAACCCGTTAATGCGGAATGGCAGTTTGCTTATTAAACTCACTGGCGTGATTACGGCAGACTGCCCCTTATGGTGTGCTGCTGTGCAGGGCGGGGTGACAGAGTCAGATTTACGGTCTGCTGTAATTAGCCGGAGTAATTGAGTCTAATTTACAAGTTGTCTCGAAAGGTGAAAGAGCAGTTTCTTCTAATTAACCAGGAAATGTGTGAAGCATGTCACCACCATCATACAGACAGCCTCCGACTCCTGGTCCAGGAACATATGGCTGCAGTGTGTCACCCAGATACTCTGTGCCTTTACACATGGCGGAATATCCTGTCCGTTTTGCTGCGGACAGAGAAGCGGGACGCACGTTCTAATCAGGACGACAGAACCGTGAGCTTGTTCTTCAGACTATACACAAGAGGATGCATTTGTCCCGGTGGGTACAGTGCCATACAAGGCTTCATTATGATAGCCTGCAGGACACATGCACGGTCTGACACAGTATCTACTTAATTATTTAAAATAAGGAGCAAGTGAAGCTGTTTCCATGATTCCAACATAACAATGCTTCTCTGCAAGGTGCTCTGTGTGTGGGGAGGATGGGGGGAGGAGCGAACGAATTAAAAAGGAAACTTACAGAGGTGCATAATTGTATGGCTGAAACATGAAGAGCCCCAGGGAGGACTCATGTCACCGAGGCCCGTGTGGACGCTCGGCGACTGTAGACTGTCACTGGGCTTGGCCGCCGTGTGGCACACAGGACACTGACACTTAAGCCGCTGCTGTGGATGATGAATGAAATGTTTAACGAGCGTCACTGGCAAGCAGTTTAGAAGGAAAACAGGCTTGGCTGTGGGCCGGGGAGACTCGCCTCGGCAGAAGTCACTGGAGAACCTGTTTCCCACTAGGAAAAGAGCTGTGAAATCCAAATCCAGTCCGGGGAATAAGTCACCTCAACACACGTGGGGTTCTGAAGGACAGTAATGGTCCTTTCCAAACTGTCTAGACCATCAGGTGAACCTGCTGGTGTCCCTGTTAAACTCGACCCGCCTGACGTTCTGTCAAAGGGATTATTTTATTTTGACTTTGATATCCAATTTCATGACAATAATAAACATAAACAGCTTTTCTGCTGAAATCTGTCCATTGAGTTGCTTAAAGTTGTCATACTCTAGCATGACCTGAGATATTCTGAAAATGGCTAACAAAAACATTCATTAATTCAATAATCTTGTCATTTCATACAATGGATAGGTGCTTAATGCGTGTATGTCTTTTTGTGACACATATAAATAATTCTATGCCATTAATGTAATAGAGAACAGGCATTTTAAAAAGTGATTTATTCAGATTAAGGAAAGTAAACAACGGGAATCCAAGCACACATTTTACAAGTCGGCGTATTCTCAGAGGGTTACTGCAAGACATGGAATTTGAAAAAGTGGAAGAAGAGACGTCATTGAAATGAAAAGTAGTGATTTATACCTGTCATCTTTTTAGCCGGATCAAGATCAAGGACATCATTTTATAAGAGCTCAGTTAGAGACTTCAGAATGTCTCTCAAGCCACAAATGACTATTGTCGAGTTATCCTAGTCTCCACCACTGGTGAGCTGGTGTCAAATTCAGTACAAACAAATGCAAAGCAAACAAAATTAGAAAGAAAAAAAAAAAACAGAACAGAGACTTGAATTATCAAAAGTAGCTGTGCCTGCACGATCCCTCTCAAGCGGTAAAAAAATTGATCATCAAAGTGGGATGGCGTGGGGTTTAGACATCACTTCCACAGGTTAAATCGCATGTTGGGGAGGAAGCGGGATGCCGGCAGTGTCAAATTAGACAGCCCTGTAGTGCAGATTCATACTTGCCCATGCAAGCACCCCAGGTGGCTTGTCAACAACCTAATCGCAAGGGTGCCAGGAAGTAATGATGTACCCAGCTGAGCCCCCTCCCCTTTTCAAAAAAAAAAAAAACAACATACATAATACGTCAGCTCTTCTCAGCCAATCAGCACCCTGCCTGAGTCCTCTCACAGCCAATCAGCACCCCGTCCAGCTGTCATTGCCCCTCAGTGGGAGCAGCAACAGGAAGAAAGGGAAAAAAAGTTGTTTTGTTACATATTCATTATACAAATCTGTTTGTTTCTGTGTGAATACATCTATATCACGTCAGAAGTTTTTCCTATGCTAATTCTAGCTGTTGATCGTGGTTCCTTCATGTTGTGTTTAGCCTCGGGTCTTTTGCATTAACTTTGCACATGTGGGTTTGGTATGACACATTTCTGGGTAAGCAGCTTTTATATGCAGGCAGCTGTATTCTGGCTCATATTGGAAATGGGGACACTCAATGAATAGATCATTATTGATTTAACCTCGGTGGCATCATCCTCTCGGGATCGGCCCCTGTACTGTCCCATCTACCATCCTCCTTGGGGGCTGCCCATCCTGTGCAAGGCAGGCTTGGTCACACAGCAGCCGCTGAAAGTATAAAATATTCCCATATTGATTGGTGACCCCAAAGGTCAGGCCCTGAATCCGCGCAAATCTGCCTGGGATCCAGTTAGGGACGTTAAAGTGCCAAGCAGACAGAACCCGAATGGAATCTTAATGTACGTGGAAGCTGGAGCTCTGGCGTTTACTGCCATCCTTCAAGGTCTAGGCTGAGTCTGGGCTCTGAGGTGATGTCGTCGTGCCTCTCTCCTGGATCACGGTCTACCATATGTAGGTGGAGCCAGGCTCACACATCTGGGTCTGTCTGAGCAAGCCACGCAGCAGGGGGTATTGTCATTTAAAAGTCACAGCTGGACTGCAGCCCCCAATCCTCCATCTGGGCTCCCCTCGCACGTTAGCGGCCGAGTCGCATTTGATTGGGCGCTTGCTGTTTGTCTGATGAGAATCAGTTTTAACGCCGCAGAGAGGCCACGCAGTTCGCATCTCTCCGTAATCATCGCTGGAATAAAACGCCGCGGTTGTTTTTCTTTCATTTTTTTCAGTGAATGGGATGAAGAAGAAAAAAAAAACAAATTCGTCCGGTCAATTCGTCTAGTAAATATCTACAGCTTATGAGGTGGAAAATGTGGATTGCGGTGTGTTTTTATTCATTTTTATATCTGGAACAAGAGCAAAGAACAACTGTTTGAAAAGGACAAAGGAGTGTTAACAGGAAGTATTAACTATCACAGCACTCAGGAACTGGTGAAAAACCAATCAAAAACAAGAAAACCAGAGATGGCAAGAAAGGAGAAAGAAATACATGTTAATTTAAGGTCTCGAAAATGACAAATAGCCAAAAACAATAAAATAACCAATCCATGAGTCATAAAGCAGCTCTATGAATAGACAGCCATAATACAAAAACAAGCAGAGTGTCAGCCCGGACCGTTCTTAAAAAAAGGCAGAATAGGTCATTGACAGTGACTGTGACACTTTATGGCTCTCTTCCCCTCAGCATTTCAGAAGATGGTCTGTAGTGTTCCTCCAGCAATGGATATTTTTCACCATCTGACAGTCACAACATCTCCTTTCTCTTCCATCACACTGCGTATGTGAACAGCCCATTACGACATGAGCGATTAAACGAAGTCCCATTTTCCTCAGAATGTACACTTCCCCTTGCGCTGACAAATATCACCACCCTTCCGCACTGTAAGAGCATCATGGGCTAATTAACAAAGCAGATATCTCTATGCGACACGTCTCACCACCAAGTGTCACAACGGAGAGGATTTTCTGCCACTTCCAGTTGTATCTCGGCTGCTCTCTGCTTTACTTAGGGAACTGTCCCATCAGTTTGCCTGCTTTATAAGAATTCATGCAGTCTAATCCATAAGGACATGCTGATTATGTAACCCCGGTGTTTCAGTTGGTTGCACAGGAAGGAAATGAAAGGCCCTTTTGTAGCGACAGCTACAGCACTGCATGATGGAAGGACAGAGCGGAGAGGCCCAAGCCCATATCTGCGACGGTCTGATAGGCCCAGTTCCCAAGCACTTGCTCTCTCTCAGTTTTCTGCTAGATGTGTCAAGATGCTATTTGCCCAAATACTGAACATAATGTACTACTTTATCTTTACGGGTTATTTTTTTCTCTTAACTTCTATTTAATCATAAAACCTATTGCCGTATGGTTGTAGTCTACGCACCAGACAGTTATGATCGGATTTTTTTCAAAAATGGGAAACTTTTTAATGTAAAGCTTTGAACTCCACCCAAGTTAATTTCTAATACCTATGGAGACTAGTGGGAACGGACTCAGTCTCCTTTAATTTATAAACGAGGCTGAACATTCTTCGGGTTTCCAAAATAAAAGCGTACATTATCAGTGCTCACAGCCTGCTACACCCATCTCCAAAACAGGATTAGGATTTTTTTTAAGTATCTCCAAGTGTACTTCATTTAAATATAGAACATGTTGGTGGGACACAGGTGGTCCTTTTCCATTGAAATAGCAGCAGGATGAAATGTTCTTATCAGCCTCATTTACAGAAAGACAGGGGGTGCGCTTCCTGTGGGATGGCCGCTGTTTCTAAAGCACCACCTACCATTGGACAGGATGGTGCGGCTTATTTCACGTTGCAGATTTTACAGATATTACAGATGAGCACACTGGGGAATCTCCACCCAGAATCTTCCACCTATCCATCTGTTTTCGAGCACAGTACAATGGAAGGTAAGCCTGGAGCCTGCCCCAGAATTAGGGTAGGTGACACCTGGGACGGGATGCCAGTCCATCGCAGAGCACATGGTCACATGCACAACCACATGCTTTGAGGAGTTTAGAGATGCTAGTTCACCTAACTGCATGAATTTGGACTGCAGGAAGGAACCTGACACCTAATCAGACACAGAGAACATTCAGCATTAGG
Source organism: Gymnarchus niloticus (assembly GCA_009936485.2). Taxonomy (NCBI): domain Eukaryota; kingdom Metazoa; phylum Chordata; class Actinopteri; order Osteoglossiformes; family Gymnarchidae; genus Gymnarchus; species Gymnarchus niloticus. The sequence continues at coordinate 5,906,630 of JAACJT020000028.1, read as the reverse complement.
AACCAAACCCCCAACCCTGGAGGTGTGTGGCTACCCATTGTATCGCCATAGTGCCCCATCTTCACCCAAGGCTAATTTACTCCTGTACTGTCTGCCACAGGAGGAAAATGAGCGAATGCCAAACTGAACGGATACTTCAAAGTCTTGTGTTGTGACTGCCTCCTGATTTTATGTGGATAATATCAAATTTACATTTTTTTAAATTTACAATTCTGATCATCTACCGTTTGTGGACTTGAACGGATTTGACTTTGGAAAATTTGTCCTGTGAGAAATTATAAACACCCCCTTTTCTATCGAATATGTGAAAATGAGTCCAGAATGAATGCAATAGGACAAGCATACATGGCCTATGATCAACATCTATTGTGGGATTATCTTTTAACTTGAGGCAGGTCTGAATTAAAAAAAGATTTCTCATTTTGCACTCGTTGGTAAGAAACATCCATCTATCCATTTTGCAAACTGTTCCATACTATGCAGGGTCATGGGGGGGGGCTGAAGTCTATCCCAGTCAGTTTAGGGCACAAGGCAGGGGACAGCCTGGATGAGGTGCCAACCCATCACAGAGCACAGTCACACACGCACTGGTGTATATCAATATTTCAATAAGCACACTGAAGCTGGCCGGATAAAATTTGCCCCTATACTGTTATTTTGAATCTGCAGGATCAAAGTCTCACTTAGCTTGGCCTAAGGGTGCTCTCACACCTACATCATTTGATGCGTGCCTAGCGAACTTTTTCAGTAGTTGGGTTTGTTTTGGCAGGTGTGAACACTCGACTCATACTCCGGCACGCACCAAACAAGCGAACCTTGCTCCGACATAAAATGGTTTTGTCAGTCTGGTACAAACTCTGGTTCCGTTTGTTGTGTAACTGAACACATTTTTATTATGGTCTACACCATAGTGATACCCGAGGACAACTTTGCTGTACTGTTATAGGAATATGGTGCTATTGTGCTGGTAAGCGATATTTACGTCACAAGTGTTTATTAGAAGTAGGGAAAATTTCCTTACTGGTACAGTCGCCAGCTGTCGCCTTTGGCTTACTCTCTGGGGACTGTGGGCCCGGGACTATGTAAAGCGCTTTGTGACCGTGTTTCGTGTTAAAAGCGCTATATAAATAAAATTGAATTGAATTGAATAGTTGTTGGACCACAGAGAGAGTAATTTGGTAGTGTCTCAACATCAATAATTTCCTCTCACATCTCTATTGGTACTGTACTTAAATACATGAAGTACTACTTTCACATACCATGGCTGCTGGGATATTAGGGCTCAGGGGGTGTGTTCTTTAGCAGGAACACGCACTGATTGTGACACGCACTGACATATGCATGAGATTCGGGTGGTGATGTGGCTCTGTAGGTTATCTGTCTGTGTCTATGAGTGAAAGGTCACGGGTTCAAGTCGTGCAGCTGGCAAGAGTGTCCATATTGCCGATGGGGCCTTGAGCAAAGTCCTTAACTTGACTGGCTCCAGGGGTGCTGGACACTGACTGACCCTCGGCTCTCAAGAACAAGATGGGGAAAGTGTGAAAACTATGAATTTCCCCTTAGAGATGAATAAAGTACTGATGATGATGATTATTATTATGTTGCAACCATGCTAGCTGTACAGTAAAAAAAGGAATACTCAGTTTTTAACGGTAATTGATTCCAAATAAGTACCGCTTGAGCACTGAATAATAGAATCTGTTATCAATATGGCCATCCCAATAGTATAATGTACCATCCGTACAGGCGCTGGTAGAGTTCCTGCACAATTATCAACTCATTATAATGCCAAAAGAGATCCAATACCATTACAGCGCGACATAGATGATATTACATTTTGGGAATTATACCCTAATACAAATCTGAGCAGCACTCAATCCCAGAAGTTTTTTCGACCAATCAGACCTCACGGAAAAAAAAAAAAATCACAGTCTGGTGTGCTTCAGTTAAAGCAATGTGAAATGAACCAAACCATACAAAAACTATAGAATGGAGCAAACCCTAGTGCAGACTTTCAGGTGTGAAAACACCCTAAGAGATCTAGGGACAGCCACAGCAGAAATTTGCATCTCAGCTGTCTTCCTGGTGCTCATTGTTACCCTGTGCCATGACCCCTGGCCTCCATGATGCTGATTTCTGAACCCCCCCCCCCCTTCGTTTGGAGCCACCCTGTCTGAGGACAGCCACCCACTGGTAGTTCTGTTGGCATGCCACATCTGCGACTTCCACAATGAGACACTCCTGTGCTTTGGAGATATATTATTCATGCAGGTTGCTGAGCTGTTCATATTAGATGGTGGAGATGCGATAATGAAGCTAGCAGAAAGGCAATCAAAAGAACTTACACAGCAGCATTCCAAACACGTGTTAAAGAGGTATGCAGAATGCTACTGTTTCCCCCAGTTTTGTGTAAAATCTGTCAGTTCAGGATTCTTTATACGTGACTAAAGTGGAACAATCTATTAGGTAAGAAATTAATGCAAAAATATTATCACAGTTTTTTATTTATTGCAGTTTCCCTTTGTTGATTGACCCAAGGTTTCTATTAAGACGATGATCCAACACAGCATAATCCTTTGAATGTATGCAATATTTAGCTTTTGTGTTATGGAAATCTTGCAAAATCAGCTCAGCAACTAATTCTGAACCACAAATCAGGACAAAAATTATAGGACAGAACAGCTCTGCACAGAATTTTAGATACCAATGAATTTAGAATTCTATTTGTTAAATGCACTGTGACAAACTAGCACCCAGGTCATCAGAGACCGTAATGATGGGGTAGGTTAATAGCTACATGCAGAGGTAAAATGGAACTTTATTTGTCATTTGTTCAGGTACACCGGAACGGTGTTTTCACATATCTTATCTTGCTCTCCATGAGGCATGCAGACATGCACAAACAGGTGAGAGCGAAGCTTGGGGTCAGAGCGCAAGGTCAGCCATTTATCCGGCACCCCTGGGGCAGTTTTGGGTGTGGTGGAGAATAACAGGGCAGTGTGCCTAAGGACTGAGGCATGCAATGGCTAGGGGTCACATGGGAACAATGTGTCTGTGAGATGAAGAGTCTAGGCTAGTCAGGGACCTTGAAATGTCCTGGTGGAGTGACGAGGAAGGTGATGGTCTTGAGACCCTCTGGGACAGGGGAATGATCCTATTCTGGGGATGTTTGTGAGCCATCCTGCTCATCTTTCTCCTCCTTTCTCCTTGAAGCTGAGAGTGAAGGGCTGGAGACAGCTGGCTGGCACTACAAACAAACAAACTTATACATATGTTGGTATACTGTAAATATACAAATATACTGGGCTACAAAAGAGAAAGAAGAACGTATTCATCCATTAATTCTGTTTGTCTAAGTTAAAGGCGGTCAGAAGGAGTGAATATCTGACTGTATGACTGTATAATTGCAGCTTTTTACAGTAACTAAAAACCATTATACCTATTTGTTATGGAACCCAAATGATAAACAGTGGATATGTTTTTATTGTTAAATAGGAAAACTAGCTTATGCCGCAGTTTATCTTATCGCTGATAATTCAGATGAGCATTTACAGACTCTGCCTCCGTTTTCTGGATTGATTTGCCTTATTAATTCAAATCTTACTCTGAATGCCTGCGTGTCGCCGGGATAATTATTAGGAGAGGACATCAAAGGAAGCACATTATAGTCCTATTCCATTTTCTGCTGATGTGAGTGATCTGCGGCTCCTTTGATGTTGTAAGCTTTTTACGTTAATGTACAGAGGATAAAAATACTACAGCATGTAATCTGGCATATATCCCATGAGAGTAGAATATCAAAATGTGACACATGTCTAGAACCAAGAAAAAAAATAAATAAAATAAAAACAGGAAAAAAAAACTTGAAAGAAGCTGAGCTTTAGTTCCATATTTTATTAAAAATCACCAAACATTCAAACATTTGGTTGCATTATATATATACATGCACTTTTACATATAAAGCCATGTAAAATGCATTTTTAAAAGGAGAGGAAGTAAGACATATAAAGAGTTCATTTTTGGTAATGTACGAGGAAAAAGATGACTTAGAGTTACATTATAACTGTATGATTATTACCTGTGTTATTGTCACTTTAAGATAAAAAGGAGGCTGAGCCTTCGTTTATATGTTGGGTGTGTGTATACAGTATGTGTTCGGGCAATACATCTTCACCCTGGCCTATGATTCCAATTTGGAGTCTGTCAGAGGAGAGTGATGGGGAGCAAGTGCTGTGGAAAGGGCAAGTTAATCCTAGGTAGGCTCTAAGCTCCACCCCCATCACTCAAGTCCCGCCCCAATGTGAAATTCGCCTGAAGACGAGTGACATTACAGAAGCAAGGAATCCTGGGAAGCTGAAAACCAAATGGATGTCCAAGGACCTACCAGCACAGCATCAGAGCATGATTCCTAGAACACTCCCAGGATTGTAACAACTTGAATTTAATTTTTACAATAAGATTAAAAATAAATGGCATGTAAGTGCTCCATATAGAGCACTCATATATTATTATTATACAACTATACACAATGTTTTAATAATTAAAAGAGCATTCAATATAAATAGCAATTAATTTTTCACCAATGGTATTAAAATTAATGAAAAAAAATAACTTGGTACTACAGACTTTCATCACAACAAAGTAGCATGCATGAAGTTGAGTTCCTGAAACCTTCTGCTCATTGCTCTCTTGGGTTTTTATATAAATACGGGTATTTAGTTTGCTATGGTTAGGTGATTATATAATTACTAGTATTTAGTTTGCTATGGTTGGGTGATTATATAAATACAGGTATTTACCTTACTATGTTTGGGTGATTATATAAATACGGGTATTTAGTTTTCTAATGTTGGGTGATTATATAAATATGGGTATTTACCTTGCTATGGGTGGGTGATTATATAAATACGGGTATTTAGTTTGCTATGGTTGGGTGATTATATAAATACAGGTATTTAGTTTACTGTGGTTGGGTGGTTATATAAATACAGGTATTTAGCTTGCTATGTTTGGGTGGTTACATAAATATAGGTATTTACCTTGCTATGGTTGGGTGATTATATAAATACAGGTATTTAGTTTACTGTGGTTGGGTGGTTATATAAATACAGGTATTTAGCTTGCTATGTTTGGGTGGTTACATAAATATAGGTATTTACCTTGCTATGGTTGGGTGATTATATAAATACAGGTATTTATAGCTAACTATTGGTGGGTGATTATATTATTATATAAATATAGGCATTTAGCTAATGTGGAACATTGCATAAAACTGATCTTAAAAAGATCTGAAAGTAATCATAGTGTCATGTCTTGAAAAATTCTGTCTTGTGAGGTATAGTGTTTATTTTGAATAATTTTTTTGGTCAAAATCATTTCAAGATAATTTCAAAGAAAATATTATTTTTGTCTTTTACATAATGCTGAAATATTTGTTTATGCAAGAATTGTTATGGCATATGCACTATAACTGAAAACTCAAATAATATATTATAAAACAATGGGCAGTGGCTGCAAAATAATGGTTCAAAGATCTTAAAGCATTAAACGTATAAAAAAACAGTTAGGTTTAATTTGCTTTGTGTGGTGATTGGGGGATACCTTATGCATGTTAACTGAAAGAAAGACATGGCAGTCGACCGAGGACTGATAGCAGAGACTTGCTGAGTGAAGGACCAGGCCAGGACAAGTTCCACAAAGCACATGTAAAAACGAGATTCCCACTCGATGAGAAGAGCCTCCTGCTGGTGGCATGGAACAGGGGTGTGGGGGAGGGAGCTAGGGGGGTTAGACAAACCGCCGGTGCCATGGTGATGGTTTGCCATTTCAGTCGTCCGAGGCAGCTCCACTTTGGTGAAGCCATAAGCAGATAACTACGACTCCTACTTACTGTATCCCAGGGGATTCGCTCAACGGTTTTCAGGCCCTTATGCTCTGCATCGCAGCGCTTTCACATTCGAATACTCTTGGCAAGAATCTTGGCGAAACTCAAAACTGAAAATCTCATCTTGAACAAGCAGTCCTTTCTGGAAGTTCTCATGCACCAAGCCTTCAAGCAGGCGACTGCGTCGTTACGCAGCGAAATTTGTAACCTCGTCTTTATCCATTCCCCTATGTATTTGACATTTTAAACAGAGTTACAATTAAAACTTTACAAATATTGGGCTTGAAGGCTAAGCATAAGAAATTCAGTTTTTTAGTTTTAATTTCTAAGTAAATGTATTCCTTCTCAAATTTACCTGAATTAACATCACGCAATGTCATTTTTCTTAAAGTGTTCTGCATGATCAGATACAACTTGTGAGATGGGGGTGCTGTCGTTATTTCTGGCCTTTGCCCCCACCCCCACACATCCCCCCCCACTACCAAATAAGGCTGGTAGTGCAATAATCTTCTTTGAGCGAGGATAACTTTAAAAGGCACATCTGAGGTCTGGGCATGAAACAAGAGTAACTTGTATTTATAAGTGTCAACCATTTCAGATTTCTTGTAATGAGAGTAAATGACCATCATCTGCCCGCAGACCATTAAAATGAATTCCTTTCAACCCCATGTATGACTTTTCCCCCATTTATCAATTAACTTGTCGGCTTTTTTCTTCCAGGGGTATTTGAGCGGTATGGCATAGAGCGAATGCAGGAATGAGGAGACTGGGGGGAGAGTTGTCTGTTATTGGTGTTGTTACTAACCCCCAGGTGGGGGTGGAGCCCCAAATGCTGGCCACACCATAGGTAACATGTTTTCTAACAAAATGCACCAACGCCCCCCAGTCCAGCGTGACAGTGCTGTGTCGTCCTGCCTGTTTTTAGCTGTGACGGAGGGCTTCTTATATCTTTCATACATGAGCTTGCTGACAGGCCTGCAATGTGGGGACTGACCTCAACTTCCACCTCCACCACACACACACACACAAACACAAACACCATTGTTGTTTTCAAACTGGCTCACGTAAAACCCTAGCAACTGAAACACAGAAAGTGTTTTACTATAAATTACAATTTCATTATTATTAATGCAAAGCCCCCTCACTGCATTGAATTCCCCTGTAGATTTAAGGTTGACAATGTTGATTTTTAAATTAAAAACTTTCTAAAACCATCACTGTCACTGACACATCACTGTCTAAAACCATCAACTGTCACCTTTAATGACCTTAATTTTGCTCTAGGTGTTAGTGTTTCGCTGCTGGACCTCCATGTCGCTTGGTGGACCCTGAAAACCATGGTAATGGTGAACAGCCCAGCATAGCTAACAAGAACGATTTACTAACAGCGCGGTAAATTTACTGCGCCGTTTGCTGCTGGCCCTGGGCCACGTGCAGGGTCGCTGTGCACCAGGCCAACGCCCGGCCTTATTTAATGTCTGCTGCTGCCCTTTCCTCACGGTCGGTGGCATCGTTAACCCGCACAGTTTAGGCTGGACATTCATTCACCCACACGTGTGCGACACTGTGGCCACCATCCGCCAAAGGAGCTGCTTCTCTTAACAAGCTTAATGAGGAGAAAGGTGAATTTGCTCCTGAAGTCTGTCCAACACACCCGGCGGAAACCAGACTACCGTCGTCATGATGTTCCCTGTAATGAATCACAGTGGCATTTATTACATTTTCTGGACATATTAAATGTTACTCTAGGGTGGAGGCTTCATTACAACTTAGCATTACTAGAATTTCTTTTTTATATTTGCTAAATATATATAAGGTCATATGAAATTGCACAGACAAATTACCACCCACACTATATCTGCTACAAAGCACGAAAAACATCCACAAGAATTTACATAATAAATTCCATTATTACCATTTTTCACAAGTGATCTTATTATTAGGGATATACAGTACAAAGAATCAAAAGACAAAACTAAATATATAGGTTTGTTTACTTTTCTAGGGAGGGGACTGTTATGTATTTTATTTTATTGCCTAAAATGTTTATTAATTCACGCTGCGCTTAGGCAATGTGACTGGCCAGCCGCAAAGAGGTTAAGGAGCATAAAGCACAGAGTGCTACACAGGGAATGACATCCCGAAACGTGTGAACTACGTGAACAGTGTCGTTAGGCATACAATACGACATACATGACAAAGCCAAAAGCCCAGTTTAGGACTTGTTCACATCTTACCAGCGTGCCATGTGGATTTGTGTTAGAAAACCCCTTATCATCAATTAACCAGCATTTCCCTTTGCCTTCTCACCTGCGCACCCAACACATACATTCCCCGGCCCACTTTTTGGAATCCCCTTTGCCGACAGAGGAAGGGCGCTGTTCTACAATCAGAGACAAGCCACGGAGTAATTGGCAGCCCCAAGATCAAACGTGGCGGGTCTATGATGTAAAGCCGGCTCTGGGCAACTCAGGGGTTGCAGTTCCCCTCGGTTCCCGGACCGCTAGCAGTCGTCAGATAACGCTGCTTTGCCGGGAGACTATTATGATGATTATGATTTTTTCTTTTTTTTTTTTTGCCACAGAGAGGCGGCTGGACAGTGGAGACGTCGGGTTGGCATCTGTCATCACGCCGGGTTGGGACAGTCCCCGATGATCAATGTCACAATCTGCGCGATCAAAATAAGAACCCCCGCTGCTTTTAATTGCGGCGAGCGAGTGCCGCCGCGTTTGTCACGAGGCGGCGACTGTTACCACACACGAGACGAATTAACAGGTGAAAATAACTGACGAGCGTCAGAAGCAGAGATCGTGTCCTCTTCGGCGGGGGCGTATAATTACTGGGTGATAAATGTCCTGGGAGGCATCTATGGGAGCAGCGTTAGACAACCCAAAAACCCATTTCGTGCCACTGATGAATGCACCGTCGCCAACTTTAATATAGATTTATCAGCAGTCTAATAAAGGCAGTGAAAAACAGATCTGCAGTGCGTGTAATTAAAAAAAAAAAAAAAAAAGGTTTCATTTTATTAATAAATTCATTTAATTTATCTGGAGTTTCTTCATCTTTATCAAAAGATTAGCATAATAAACATTACGCTCCTCGCTGTTCCTGTGAGTAATCTCTTGCTTCACCTGGACATTATTAAGAAGGGGTAAGTGATGTCCGTGGTCTACAGAGGAGTATGCAGTCTACCTAGGTGGTCTACAGCCTGAAGCTCAACTCCAAGGAAGGGGACATTCATCTCATTTCAGTGATAGTACCAAGGAGTGCATCTGGAAATCCAAAGACACAAGATAAGCCCTTAAAAAAGATAAATACCAGTGAAATCTTGAACATAGCAGTGTCTTGGTTTCCACAGTCAGATGTCATTGAGTACCAGGCAAAAATGAAAGAGCGACAGAATGTTCTAAATAAACATTAATTTTTCCATATTAGTTAGTAACCTTAGATAATAATTACCATGACTGAGGGTCAATCACAAGCTTGCCCAGGGCACAGGACCAGATATAACAAAATCTAGCATGGATGTGGTGAAGGCCAAAGCCTGAAGACTCCGGTGTCTAGACCAGGCTTTTGAGAAGGTTAGTAATTACGAAGTTACACTTTGTGATTTGCTTTAACATTTAATTTTAGAAGCAGCTGGGTGGGCCAAGGTAAACCCAAAAGCTAATTGGTAATACACGTTTCCATTGCAGCAGACTAATGTTGTAAAGATGTTTGAAATAGCTCAGGGATTGTAGAATGAGGTGGAGTAATTTCTGTATGGATCAGTAGTATAAACATTCCATTAATTTCAGTTCAGCTTCGCAGTGTTTTATGCCACTGCTGGATGTAATTGCCAGAGATTCTCCTGCAATTGGCCAAAAAGAACACAACAGTTCACGCGTGGGAAAGTACCGTGTTGATACAGTGAGCTATTTATGGCCACGTATCAAAGAGGCAGGTGCTGAGCCGAGATGATGCTGAATGTGCTGGGCAGCGATGGCTGTAGGTCGCAAGCCAGTTTTACACATGGGTCAAAGAGCCAGAATGGAACGGGGCTGAGGAGGAGTTCTACACGAGGGATCTTCCGGTCTGCTGTAACCTACACATGTCTAAGGGGAAGAACTGTGTTCGGACTGCCAGTTCTAACCATTCACTTTGACATTCACTGTATGTGCTTATAATATACAGGACTGAGCTGTTATTCCAAGAAGTGGCAAGGCCTCATACCAGGAGCTGCCAATCATTCATAAGTCCACTCTCATTCGTTCATGACCAGAAACTCCTGACGTCATTCTGACGCTGTGGGAGGAGACAAACAAAGGGGCAAATAAGAGATGAATGACTCCCCTGATGGACAATGCAATGCTGGAAAGCCCCTGCTCACCCCAGCAGTAAAAAACGAAAAACATTCAGAAATTTGTTATGTAAACGTAAGACGCTTCATGTTATCATCCTCTATAAAACTATGGGATGAAACACCAATAATCTCATTAAAGTAACACAGATCTGATAAACTCTACCTCATAATAATGAAACCATTTTGAAGGTATATATTTTATTGATTTCGAAGATATTTATGAGATGAGCATGACACATTTGTATAGTTTAAGAAACATTGCCCAAGGTGATTAGAAAACGGTGCATGCTGTTATGAGCAATATAATGCCTGACTTCTTAATATTGGGGATGTACGTTGTTACTATGCATGATATATGGTGACCATCACTATAATTACTACTATTTTTTTTAAATGTATGCATAGATGACTACTTGATGGATTGCTCGTTTGTCATCCAGGGGCAGTTCAGGATAATGAAACCACGGTTTAATTACCACTCTTACATGTGGTGACTGCCACATTTTTTGAGGGAAGAAAACAAATGAAAAAGAGAGATTGGATATCCACTGAGCTTAACACAGACCTGATAGAATGCGCGGGTGCGAGGATTCGCCTCTTAAGTAACAGCATACAGGAATGGAATCCCATTTTGGTATGTAGGCCTCACCTCCCACACGGTGACATTAAGCACTGGCACCACAGTCACACACCGCACCTCACGCTGCTTAGGGCTATTTCTGAAGCGGCTCAGCCATTGGACTCCAGACTCGTTCAAATGCACATATTTATTATATTTGGTCACATTATGTAACAACGAAGAGCCTTAGGAAAGGCAAGATGCTCCAAATTACTCAAGAAATCCATATCTTATGAAAAGTAGATTATTAAAATTTATATCCCGTTTGTAAAATGAATAAAAGAGAGGTAAACCATGACTAATTATTAAGAATATGTGCATTTTTCTGCACAAATGACTGGTCTGGACTTATTTACATGGATAGATGCTATCAAAAGTTACATACAAAATGAATACATGAATATGTCTCCGTTATTGTCACAGTGCCAGAAATACAGTGCAAGGAAATTCTTAAACATTTATTCAAATCATTTTTGATTGTTCAAAGCAAGTGATTCTGTCATGCAGGGCTGGATCACGTTATTATAACTGTTAAACTATTTCCCCTAAAAGCTCATTAAACACCAGAAACCTCATATATTGCTCAAAAGTCAGAAATGTTGAGTAATAATCAAAATTAAAGGCACAAGTCTCAGAGGTAAACATTTGAGCACGTATTTGATTCATCATGTTTTCATGTGAAACAGACCCTCACACTGACAATGGTTTGAAAGAGATGAAATATTTCTAGCTTTTCAGAGAACAACTTGTGATTTGTTCTAAAATACATTCACATGGGAGTGGACTATAAGTACAGTTTTGCTTGTTACACTAATATGTAAAAGAGCATGTGACATATGTTTTTGCAAGGATATATGATTATGACAGTGAAATCTTAAAATATAACTTTGCCGACCTTTGTGCAGGCGTGTGTGCGAGAGACTGCCCCAGATATTCTGGCGTGTAGTTAGAGTTTTTAAGCTTAAAAGCCAGTGCGTCATAAGCTAGAACATTTCCTGAGAAGCAATAAGAATTTTGTCCACTTGTTTTTCTTACTTTTGGATTTTTGACAGCTGTAATATTGTTACAGACACATACCTCACTGCCTCACAGTTCCAGGGTTTGAATCCCACCTCTGCATGCATAGAGTCTGCACGGTCTCCCCATGTCATGCAAGTTTCATCTGGCCAGGGACGTCGACTTCCTCCCACAGTCTAAAAAGAGTTACAGTTCTCCTAGTTGTCATTTCTAATTTGCCTTCAATGTATTTGTGTGTATATGTGCCCTGCAATGTACTGGCATCCAGGGGGCTTCCTCTCTTGCAGCCTGTGCAGTCTAGAATAGGCTCCAGGCCTCCCCTACTACATAAGGTAAGATGAATGAATGGAAGATTTTTTGTTACTTGAACTTGTCTTGACAATGATGTTAACAAACATATAAGGAATACACCAGACGATAGGAGCGATATTTAATGGAGCAAACACAATAATCAATGGTCCAAAAGCAAGCAAAAGATCAGTGCGCAGGAGACCCAGCAAACAGGACAAACAAATCCTCAATACAATGCACATAACAGAATTGAAGTCCAGGTGAAACAGACATGAAAACCAGGAAGGCAAAAAAAACAGAGAAAGTGATCAACAACCAGAATACAAACAGAGACCAAAGCACAGCCACACAAAGGAACTCAGAAATTTAGGAAGGAATTTAGGTAGTAATTAGAAATATAGGTAGGAATTTAGGTAGTGGGGAAAAACATAGAATACCTCACAATAAGACAAGAGAACTGGGGTTAATCTAAAGAATGGCTTGATCACAAACAGCTGATGTTAATGTTCACGTGATGTAGAACGTTGGTGTGTTGGCCATGGCTAGCTGGGCGTCGACCTGGTAGGAGTTGAGTTTGGTTGGGTTGGTGTGGGTGTGTGATCTCTCTCACGTAAATTAATAACAGTGCTTCTGTAAGTGAATTACAGAATAAGCAGTAACACAATAGCAAAGGCATTTCTATCTAAATAGTGTCTATGGCTCTTTCAAAGCATATGTCACTGAATTTGAGCAGATTCTGAGACTTCAGCACACAGCCTACCAGCTGGCTTATAACCGCGTGTTTTTGGAGTCATCTTACACACTGACCTGGTCATACGCGTTGACCCTCACAGACTTCGGGTCACCTGAGAATTATTATTTGGTCTTTATGGATGAATGTGTCATTTGTACTTTGATAGATGCTTTATTGTCCCATGTGTGCGACTTGATAGATTTTGAAGAATTGTTTTAAATTTTCCCCATTTATTGATGTTTAAGTTTTTTTTTCTGTGTTTTGATTCTCTCAGAGACAATGGCTGCAAATAGTCATTAAATGCTTTGCTACAAACTCGTGGAAATGCGATGTATACAATTTGATTGATTTACCTTATTATTCCCATTCAAACTTATTGTCTTGGTAAATTGGCTATGCTCAAGAGATAAACAAATTGAATTACTGACCACTATGGGGGCCTGCCCCATCCTTATAGGGACATGCCTCTTCATTATGGGGACCTGCCTCATCCTTATGGGAACTTGCCCCGTCCTTATGGGGACCTGTCTCTTTAATACAGGGACCTGCCCCATCCTTATGGGGACCTGCCTCATCATTATGAGGACTACTCTGTCTCACCAACAATCTCGCGAGTGACATCACTGCCTATCTTTAAGAAAAGAGGGTCCAGGTGCAAGAAGCTAGGTAATTTCCATCCACCCTTATTTTCCAGCTGAAAATCCCTCTGTGTTAATCACAGGACAATCCCACATTTATTTAACTGCATTTAACAGACTGCACTGCCAACCACAATTATCACTCAATATTCCAAACAAGAACATACAGCATGCACAAGGCATAGTGTATATATAGATTGATTAGTATTTCTTTCCCGGCGATTAAATTTCAGGAAGGAATATAATACTAAATATTTTATGGATTGTTTTTAAGTAGACTTATTTGTTTTAAAGTAGAGCTCATTCTCACGTATATTTTCTACCTAGTAAAATACACAAGACAGGGCAGAGATTTCAAGGTCCGTAGTTCTGCACAGTGACACCCAGCAGCCCGGTCAGTTCGTATGCGTGCGGACACTGTGCACCTCCATGAGTGAGAAGTGATCTGACCTCCACTTCATCAAAGACTCACTCTCAGCCAATACCAATAACTAGATGTAGTTAAAATAACTGCTAAGGGCTCATGGATCAGCTGGTGGATCTCTGACAGAGGCTACGCACCAAATGCAGTGGTAAATGATAAAATACCTTTCAAATAATTTGCGGTCTCATTGAAAGAGGTCACTGGCCACTCGTAAAATTAATTGTAAAGGAATATTTGGGATCATTGTTTTGCGGTACACTCTCGTGATGCTTTGTGCTGCAAGAAATGCCTGCAGAGTACATGGCTCACTGCAGGATTCCTGTCCACCGCATTCACGCGCTAAAGTGCAGCTGTGTAATGGGAAACGTGATGAACCGCTAATGTGTTTGCGTGTGTAGAAGTGATGAAAACTTGTCATTATGAATAACGTATGGATTTTAATATCACGGGGAAAAGAGAAGCCATTCTCACACACTAGAGAATTCATGCAGGGGTCTTTGGCCATTGTGCAGTAATAACAATGATAAAATCTCAGATAGATTGTATTGGCTTTTGTCTTAAATCTTTTCTGCAAGAAAGAAAATAAATTGTGGCAGCAGGAACCTCTGAATGCTCTGCCTATTTTAAATAAAATCCTGATTTGTAATGTGGAACGTTTAGGTAAGAACAACTCAATAGCGTTGCACCAAGGTAAGAAATATAAGGGGTATTCATTAATATCTTTACCATCATCATTATCTTATTATTACTATTATTACTGACAACAATAAAAAAAAATTTCTAATATGTATGTGCTTTGAAAATATATAATGCAAATAATTTCCACTTCTGATAACTTAAAAATGATTGTGGCACACAAAACTATGGTTTGTGCTAATTCATTTCATAGATTTCATTGCTCAAGGTATTATTTATTGGTGCATAAAAGAAGTTTTATTAAGATGCTTGTTGCATACTTTTTAAATAAGAATTACGCACAAAAAAATCAATGGAAATTAGAAATCTGCCTGAAGACTAAACAAAGAATACATTAACAATTATAAGAACATGTTTTATTAGTATAACAAACATGAACATGAGCAGGAGAGGAGAAAATGTTTTGAGTGTAAACCTGCAGCAATTTTGTTTGGTTTATTAAATTCTTTAGGATTCAACACTGAGTTGTAAAGTCAATTCATCTTCAAAGCAGAGTATTGCCTTGCTGGGAAAGAAAATTAAATTTAAACACCTGCCTATATCAAATGTTGATAGATAAACAAACAAACATAATTATACTTCACTAAAACAATACCTTGCTTTTAATCTAGCATTATTTGAACTTCAAAAAAAAAAAAGAAAAAAAGATGCCTCTTACTAAAGAAAGAAATGCACAATGCGATGGGATAAAAGGTGAGAAGTACTGTTGTGTTTTAGATTGCTCTTTCAATAAAAAAAAAAACCTAAAAGGTAATTTCACGGATAAAAAGGACTCTAATGCAGAGTGGTAATGTAGCTGGGATGGAACAAAGGCAAACTTTCATCTCCTTAAGCTTGGATGGAGAAAACCTTTGATGCCTTGAAAATGATAATAATAATCTCGAAGTCAGCTGCAAAGCACAGTGTGGCCTCCTCCCCCTAGTACTTAATATGGCTGCCCAGGCCATCTGTGGGCGAAGAAAAAGCCTCCAAATTGTGGCATTTGGGCCCTTAAATTATCCCTGAACAAACACAAGAGTAAAGGGAGTAGAAAATCTTATTATATCAAAAATTACATGAATTCTGAGACCATTAAGAAATTGAATTCATTCTAAAAATATATTATATATTGCTCTAGCAGAATAAAATCTTAATAAAAAAGACTGTTCAAAGGGCAATAGGGAAAGAGCCATAGTTTTATCACTATGCATGTCATTTTCCTGTACGTGGCTCCAGGGGCTCTGAGGTAAGTCGAATCTTGTGTAAGTCCTCCTTCTCCACTCCTTCTGCCTCTGTGGGTATTAAACTGGGAAATTAGCACTGGCACCTGAAGGTGAATGTGACATCCTGTCTCTCCGAGAGGGATGGAAATCAGCAGGCCAGCTAATCTCACGGTCTCCCCGTGTGAGCCCTCCATCCCAGAATGCATTGAGATATTCCATAAGCCCCATGATGCTTTTAGGCCAGGCGTGTTTTATGAATACCTTTTCTAAGAAACAATTGAACTTTTGGTCTCAGATTTTTCAAAGAATTTTCTCGAATTTTGGCCACCCCTAGAGGTACTGCTGTTCCTGTTCAGGACTCGGCTCTTTTCAGGGTCCGAGTCCAGGTGTGGCTAAGACGTAAGTGACAAAGCAAACAACCCATCTCATTTGTTCAAGCACAGTTGAGACATTTTTGCAGCTGCACCAGTCAAAACACAATAAGAAACACCTTTGTTCTTTGGGTAAGGGCCTTTCATAATATCCAGTTGAACAGCAAAAGGCAACATGTAGGTGCTTATCTCGGTTCAGGTTGTCATGCACAAAGCTAATTACACGTGGAGAGCAGTAGTTATTCACCAGGGCCACATGTACTTATCAAGAAGATAAAATATTAATTTCATTTAACACTTCCGCTAAATTAGCTTGCAGAAATTTTCCAGTTAGCAAGGCCGGTAAATTAGGGATGGGTAGAAAAAGCTTTGAAATCAGCCCCTTTAATGTTATTCAGATATATTGTATCAACTAAAAGACCAGAAAGAATAATATCTCTCTTAGGTCAAAGACATTGTCACCTACAGCCATTAGTCATGTCCCCGCATTTAAAATTTCAATGAAACTTGAGCTTAACTGATACTTTATATAGTTGAAGGAACAAGACATGTATGAGAGTATGACAGTGGCATTACATGTCATAGGGCACAGCCTGGTATAAGTGACTATACAGCCAAACCTTTTATATTCCTACAGGAAAATATGAGGGTATGATGATGGCATTACAGCATGTCTTACAGCCCAGTCTGGTATATATGTTGTATAAATAGTGAATATACAGCCATACCATTTAGCTTCCTAAGTGTTGGTGTACTGTAGGAAAAAGCAACACTTCCGGAAATATTCTCAATTTGACAGCAGTCTTCTTCCAATTTTCATGGGAATATCTCCAATTCTAATTGCAGGTGTGTCGAGGATGTTGTACCCTTGAGGGAAGTACTTGTAAACAACATACTGTATATCTATTACATGACGTGCAGTTTTGTTTATTTTTTCATTTCAATGTACTTATGTCATTTTCAGATGCTCCTAAACAAAAGCACTTGGCATAGAAACCAAAAATCAGACCTGCAGAGTACAGTGTTTCGTATAGCTTCTGATTGAAAACACGCCACAGCTAATTACATCCATGATTAAATACATGCTGCAGCTAATTACCTTTTGCAGCAAACCATTTGCACATTGTGGCTTGAATCAGTCTGGTAAAGCGGTGTGAATTAGGTATAAAATCTTCCTACCGAAGAACGATTAAAGTTAAATCAAACCCTTGATGCAGAGCTCTGAAGAGGACATAGTTAAAACTGTTACCTGGAGGTGAAGACCTCCAGAAGATCCACCTACATCAACCCCTCAACACGATACTGAGATAGTCAAGAGAGGAGACCTTCATCATCAAAAGATGGGAAGCATCAGCTGATGGTCCACCACTCACCCACGCTGCATACTATAGTCGGCAATCTTTCACTTCCAACAAAAAGAGCGGCCCAAAAGGTAAAGGTCTGGCAGCTTATGTTGACTCTACAGAGATGAACACAGTGGGAAACCTCTGGAACCCAAGCAAGGCTGCCTGTACAGCATAATTCCTATTACTATTCTTCTGAGAGACTTGCTTATCCCTACGGGACAAAATGAAGGTGACTAGGAGGCTTGTGGAAAATACGGACTTTATCCTCTAGGTTCTCAAAGTACCCTGGAGCACTGTCTCAAGCAGAAAAGTTGCATGATGAGATACAAATATCTTAACTGCTCGATCTTACACTGTGCTGCATTAAATCACCCTCTTAATTGACCAAGAAGGCCCAGTGCTCTGCCTCTGCAGTCCACTATGACCCTCATGAAACCAGGCATTCTGGTATGTTTTCCGAGAAAGATCAACTGAGTCTTGGATATTAATGATATCATGGTCAATAAATGAACAGTTCACAGATGCTGGTGCAAATGTTATTTTGCTGGGCTCAAATGTTCAACTGTGAGTGTGGAAGGTTGATACAGCAGACTTTGTCTTGCAACGCCATTCCATTTATCCATAATCTGTAACCATTTCCCTGGCAGATGGTGGAAGTGAGACTGGAGCCTTTTTGGTACAGCACAGGGCACCAGGCAGGGTGCAGCCTGTACGGGGCAACCAGTGGTACCATTTTACCAAAGAGCAACTCGAAGAGCAGTATGTGGCAACACAATAACTGGTGAGGTTTCAAATACTTTTGCCCAGACATCTCACGAAGTATTCAGGGCATTTGCTTCTCAGCGGAAACACAATCATTGCTACTTTATGTTGCCAGATGACAAAGTCGCTGAACGAATTATTAAAGCAGGAGAAGGACTAAGACTGAGGAGTGAAGAATCTGAACAAAAAACAAGACAAACAAACTGACTAACTGATTCATAGATGATTTGATCGATTTCAATGACCGATCTTTCTATGCCTCTATGCTACACCATTGTTTGAAGTCTCATTCATTCTCTGTTGTATGTAACACCCTGAGTGACCATTTTTCACCAGCTGGCTTCCATGTGTCACATCTTGGTGAGGATGACAGTGTCAGCTTCATGATGTCTTGCCCCACAGAAGGTGCACTTTGCCCAAAATTGAACCCCATAATGTTCAAACACAATGCTAATTATCCATCAGGAGAAAATTTCACAGAAACTAAACTTTAATTTGTAACAGCAGAGTATTTAAAAGCATAGACAGTTGCTAAGTACTAACTTTAGCATAAAGAAATGTAGTGTTTTTTGATCACTCTTAACTCTTTCCGTAGCTGTAGTACAAACAGCCCTGAGCTCTGCTGAGGTTTGCATGTATGGACAGTAGCTTTCACATCCTCCAAATCACCATGAACAAAGTGGCTCCTGACTGCTGCAGCCAAACGCAGGAAAGCGACACAGACCTTGATCCTTGAATCATTTCAATATGGAAACAAACCTTCTACACAGGCTTTTCTCCCATTTCTAAACAGATTATTCCTCATGTTAACTTAGGAAAGACGTTCCCTAGAGGAAACACAGACCCTATGGTAGGGAGATGCTGGCGCTTCACTAGAAAGAAATAATTGCCCATTTGAAGAAAAAAAAAAAGACGGTTAAAACCAAAGTTTTCTCCTCAGCATCCCATATTTTTCCGTCAGCATCTTTGACTGTTGTATTATTTAACAGTCCCGGATTCTACCAAGCCTACCCTCAGTCATTTGGCCCTTCGCTGTGATTTCTCTTTTTAAGAGTCATCAGAATACTTGCAGGAATGGGACATTAGTTGGATATTCTCTTTTTAACGTGACTTTAAGGGAAAGTTCATACGATGAAAAATAAATGGAAAGCATATAAATAATTTAGTCGCTCGCAGTACAGTAAATCCATTAAGCATATTCATTCGCTGGTGTTATTATCTGTTCAACTAATGCACAAATAACTCTGAAATTCAGTGGGGCTGTTGAGTATAGGATTCAATGTGAACCAAGCCAGACACTAAAAAAAATGCCTGCAAGACAATCAAGAATGTGCCTGTCTATGGAAAATATTATTTTTTACGTTAACATCAGCAGTTTAATATGCGATTTGCTTGTACTCCCCACACATTGTCAAGATCTCCTGAAAGTTAAACTAATGTTTAGCAAACTCTCTTTTTCAGGCAAGAAAGGACCCCAAATGTAATATCTAATTGTGCCGATATTCTGGTTCCAACTTTACCTCCCCCCTTAGTGGCCGAGAATTTGCTTTGGGAGAAACTTCCAGAACACAACCACATCGATGAATACATTGCTTCACTGTTAGCACAAAGGCACAAGAATATGCAAGTAAAATAGATTTTTAAATAATAATATTAACTATTAAAAAGAAACTGATTGCAATGCTACTGTAGCTCAACCTAGAGGCCAAATGAATGAATAAATAAATAAGCAAATAAACAAACAAATAAATAATGAAATAGACGTAGGGAAAAGGAATCCCAAGAGTAAAAAAAAAAGAGAAACAGTCTTCAGGCCAAGTTGGAAACAAGCCTGCACGTGTTATTAATATGGTCTTAGCAGCTAAATGTAGCCCTGCTCTCTTTTCCCGTCTCCTCTCTCCTGGTGACTCCCCTTCCTCTTGGCATTTGTGACTTCCTGACACAAACTAACCCCTTTTAATTGCCCTTGAGGAGGAGAGCTGCAGAGGTCTAAGGCTGGCAAAAATAATGCATTATTTATTCCAGTATGCAGGGTCCACTCTGTGCCTCTCAGCCGGGTAATAGATTAATGAGGTCACATTACCATTCTGCTCACGGTCTCCAACGTGGGCATTGTTGATAAAAATTAGATTAAGCCTTCCTAGATTAGCCACATTTACTCAAAAACATGCTCAGGTACTTGCTGTTAACACCGTGTAATGGCATTTCACCATGCATAATGCATCTCCCTTTACAAGCTACATTAAAAAAATCAAATAAAACTATGTAATTTACGTCAAAAAGTAAGAAACACTTACCAAATGCATTATTATAGCCTCAAATGTCCGTTATTTAAGACATTAAGGTAATTTAACAGTGTCAAGTCAAACGTGTAATGGCTTTGATGGATTTCTCCGTCTATCATGGTCTCATGGCTGGTGATATTTTTATAGTCTTTTCTTGTGTACTTTAGCCATTTACGAGCTAAAAAGCAACAAAATTGTATGTCAATTTGTCAGTTATTTCTCACTAACTGTTGCAGCACTTACTGTCATTTATGCTGATCAATGCTTAATAAATTAGGATTTTCACCTCAGTTTAAGGAATAAATGTTCACCACCTACTCAAATCTCTGGGGAGTCTGAGCTACTAGAAGCTGCTCTCTAATTTACGAAAAGTGAGGAACTCAGTTGTTCAGAGGTACAAAAGTGCTGGCATTTGGCAAATTGCTTTTGTAAATTCACTTGAGCTGAAATAGAACTTAACCTCAACTTTCATTACGCAGCAGCAAAAAAAAAGTATTGGGAAAGAGAAACAGACTCTGGATTTGCAGCCTTGTTTACATGCTGGAGTGCAGCAATATGGTGCTTCGATGATTGGATCATGTATGCTGTTATTGCACTTACAGTATTGAGTTATCCGGCTTAACGTCGATGAGCTCGCTTTGCCTGGTCACTTTGCCTCTGCACCGAGACCATTTAAATACATTGCTAAATAATGTAATAATTTGCTACCAGTTCTTATGCTGATAGTCTACTGCTTATTGTTATAGATGCCGTTAGAAAGTACTTTGTGAAATGTTTGCCGATTGACAGAATTAATTGTCTAGCAAGGAAACAATGTTGCAACAACATTTGCATAATCACATTTTCATAGTCTGTTAGCAGTTATGCTCTTTTATTTCTAGCAAGCAGCAGTAATGAATTAATCTGAAGCAATATAAGAATTTAAAAGCTCAGGATAAGCAGATAGAAGATGGATGGATGCATGGTTCTTCAAATGGCAGGCTTGGCCCTTTTTTCTCTGATGATATTATTATTATTATTATTATTGGCTTAATGGTGGCTCGGGGGTATGTTAACTGCCAAACACCTCTAGGGCTGAAGGTTTGATTCCTGGTCCAGCTGTGTGTATGTGTATGCAGGGCCTCTATGTTCTGCAACATTGCCTGAGTTTCCTTGGGAACTCTGGTGTCCCCTTGTTCAAAAATTTGCTTGTCTGTGTGTGTGCCCAGTGATGGGTTGGCATCCTTTATAGGGGGGCACATGCTGTGTATGACCTAGGATGAGAGACCTGGTTGGAAGAAATTATTATTATGAGTATTATTATTATTATAGTTGTTTTTATTGTCATGAATCGCCCTCTCTGTCTGAAGATTTGCTCCCTTCCATAGAGTGACAGCAATCTGATTTTACATGAAAGTGGACAAACTGTCATCGTGTTATGAGTCACCAAACCCTTCCTCATAAAATTTTCATTTTGAGGACAGAAGTGATGGTACCCATTGACCAAATGCCAAAGTTCCCCTGCAGCTTGCATTTGCTTAATGCGTCCCATACATGGACTGTCTTCCAACACTCAGTGCCACAGCTGTGTTTGATGTAGATGTATGCATGAAAAAGAAAACAGAAAGCTTGCGTTTAAATGCGTATGTACGTACATCATTGCTAGAGCAGGACCTTCATGTATGGGAGGATTGGATGCTGGATGGTCTTCCTGAGTAGTGATTCAAGGCAACAGGCTATGGGAGATCCCCAAGATGAAGCAGGTTTACCTACAGGAGTCAGCAAGCCAGTGGACTCTGTTCTGACAGGTCACTCTGAGCAAAGAGGAGGAGCATTTCCAGGTGCTAATGGTCTGCTGATGGGGCAAAGAATGGGGAAAGCTCCTCATGGACTGGTAACCACAAACACCAGGGGCAGGAAGAAGGCTGAGTCACAGCAACACTAACTAGAGAATCTAGCTTCTTTTTTTTTTAATGACATTTTAATGACGTTTTTGTTTATTGTTTGCAGTTAACCCTTTCATCTGTATCCATGCCATATTAGTGTATGGTGGACCAGAAGGGGTGACGTCTGTACTTTCAGAGCTTAAATATAAATTGGTTTTAATGCTTCACTAGGTACATTTATTTAATGGTATTGTACTTTTCAAATTTTGCATTTTTAGAAAAAGGCTAAGAACACAAGCAAGAAATTCTTTGCTGAAAGTTTGGGGAAGATGACAAAGTTCTTTGAATTTTGCTTTTTGATCATATGTTGAGATGAATAGGACCATAGTCAAAAATGTTTGATAAAAATCAATAGTAAATTAACACCAGCATATGAGTTTAAAGCCACAGATCTCACCTCAGTTTCACTTGTAAGGAACCAAAACCCTCAGCTAGTGTTAGACTGTGAATAGTGTGGCTGGTTCCTCTATCAGGACATGTTCCACCAGATAGAGAAGGTGTTTAAATCACTGGGTGTACGTGTGTATCTATGTACGCGGTGGGTACCAGCAATTTGCACTAATTTTCACCTTTTTGTTGTGAGTGTGCATGGGCTGGGATTGGCTTCATCCGGAGAGGGGTGTCTGTCCTCTGGAAATAGGTGGTGGTGGTGGGGGGGGGAGTGTGACAGGACAATGAGCAGACGCATCACACCTGCTGCGGGAATAAATAAGACAGCCTGTTCGGCTGCACTGTCAGCCTCGTGTTTCACACAAGCCCCTGGCTCGTCACTCTAAACAAAGGAAGGAGGCAGCAGGAAAAATTGCTTCTTCTAAGGTGCAATGGAAGAATAATTCTGCGCCTCAGAAATGCACAATAACCCCTTCGTGTTCCTCGCAGCGGTACAGAAACAGATGTCCTGTCCTCCACAGCCGAGGATGAGAAGCAAGCAGTCAGATCAGTTTTAGGCATTTACATATAGATATTTAATGATGTCTGTCGGAACACTGTGCCAATCTCTAGCACCTGTCGTGGGCAGATTTAACAGAGACAAATGAGACTTTTTTTGCAAACTGTCACAAATTGAATCTAATAAAATCTGAAATAAGCAAAATTGTCCATAATGCTGCGACATGTTAATGAGTGACAGACCCAAAGTGCATCAGGCTTTGGCTGATTAAGCTCATTCTGATTTTATTCATCTGACTGACCCATCATTAGAAGCATATATGATAGAAAGCATGTGGCCATTAGAGAAGGCAGATGGCTCACATTCTGAATTTTTATGTATAGAAGGCAGTCACTTCAAATTTAAATTTATTTAATCCATTAAACCCCAAACACTTTTAGTTTGTCCCATTTTCCAAAACATCACCATCCTGAAATTCATACTCAGTTTTTGAAAAGAGCTGATTCACACTTTGGTGAAATAAGGCACCTTGTGCTAATTTTTACTTTAAATGTAGACAAGACGAGATAGGCAGGTCTGTAAGAACGGAATGAAGTTTTCACTTAAGAAACGATATCAAAGATAGGATTTAGTCACATGATAAGGCCCTTTCTACACTGACTGCACCTCCAGAGATTACAGAATTAACATTATTAATGTTAAAATTAATTTTTTTGTTTTTTTACTTTTCCGATTATATTACCCAATGTTCAAGTAATTATAGTTTATGGACAACATTACCACACTTTCAGAGTTTGGCTAAAAAAATGAGCACATGAGAAAGGAGGTCTTTAGTGAATGAAATGTCATACTGGAAACCTTAGGAGTCTGTGTTGTTGGTCTAACAGTCAACCGATCAAATATCCATCCCAGCTATTTTTCATGACTCCTATTTGGTGTATGCTTGTAGAGAGTGTAGGTTGCAGGGCCAAGATGGTGACACAGTCACACAATATGGGAAATTTATACATTGGGGAGCATTATGAAGAACATGCAAACTTTGCTTGCTCAGAGCTGGAGTCAGAACAGGAGGTAAGACTGCTAGCCTCTGAGGTACACCACCTTAGCATGTAGCAAATGTGAATTAGCATAGCTCATGGCTATGAGTCACTACAAACCAGGACTATGTGTTATGTTGTGAATAAAATTAAGACAGTGTACATTTGTTATAGATACACAAATATTCCTACCTCTGTGTGTGTTGCCATGCATATCTTCCTATGATTGTATGATACTCCGCCTAAACACACACTCACACACACACACACACACACACACACACACACACACACACACACACTTTGGGGCCAGCATCCAGATGTAAATCCCCATGAAACCACATTATTAGAGGTACCATAAAATACATAATATCTCATGCTATTTATCAAAAAGCCTGGTTAATTAAATGCATCTTCTTTTGCCAAGTTTTGCAGGTTTTCACTCATCCTGCTGTTTGCTGACTAACTACATTACCATCCTTGGGTGCCTTGGAAGGAACCATCTCTTTGCAGAAGACGACCTGATTCCAAGGATTTGCCGTAATCCTTGAAGTAATCTCTTTTTTCAAATTGCAAAACCATTCATAGCTGAATGACTCATGTGTGTTTAAGAAATATAGAAAATAAAGATGCAAGTCATCGCTTTGCTTACAGCAGCCCAGTTTTAGACTGGAGTCACATGGTAAAGACATTGAAATTATTTGGGGATAACGTATTTGCTCTCGTAGGGGAAAATGTAAGTGTAGGTTTTAATGATTCTGCATTTCTGCCCCTTGTGTTTGTGTGCATACCCATCTATATGGGATTCCCTTCAACTAGGCTGTTCCAAGTCTTATACAGGATATCAAATTCAGGGACTCTAGAGGTGGTACCAGCAACCATGAGCAAAGCTAATGCAGGGGCCATGTTGTGTTTTTCCCGACTCGGCCCATTAACATGGGTCCTGAGGTCAGAAAAGTTGCCTAAGTCAGGGGTCAGTTTGGGGGGTCCTGGAGTCACTCGGACAATGTGGGGAGACCACGATGGGGATGCTGATGCATCATGACGTCCTACAGTCTGTCTCCAGTGTGCCTATGCAATTAAAAAAAAAATAGCTGCGGGGCCAAAGTTGCCATTTAAAGTGGCAGGCAATTTATTTAACTGATTTTTGTTATCGTGTGTGTTTTTCTGTGTCTAAAATCTTGCTGTCTAAAATGTCCCTGCCTTAAATTTGACAGCATCACCTACTGTACAGTGTGATGTATCAAAAGGAATCTTTTAGGAAAATGCAGGTAATCACTAGTCTTATTTCTGGTTGAGATTTCAATGACTAAAAGCCAGTATTAACACATTGTATCACTTCCAGCATCGTGCCAGTTAATAATATATAAACCATGCATAATGATCCCCTAAAACGAACTGTCATCGGTATATTTTATGTGGAGAAGGAATCTAATTTTCTTCAAATCACATTCATAGCCTGGGACTGCAGGGTACCTTAGGAGTGTGAATGTATGTTTCTCAATAACAGAAAAAGACTGGGTCCAGGAGACCTAGCCCGTAAAAGATAGCAAAATATTATGCTAATGCTCTCATCTTTACATTGGGCTAATCACAATGACCCCAAATTAAAGGGCTGGATAATTAATTCTAGAGTACTGGGTTATCGACCAGCTCTATTGTCTAGGAGAGTGAAAAGAGAAGAAAGGATTCATCCTTTTGTGTGTTTAACAAGAAAGATAAGGCTAGTCTGAACTCGCTGGCTCAAGGGTCCAGGAAATTAGAGCAATGCCGTGTGTGAAAAACCCCTCCGCCAAACTTCAGAGGTGGAAAAAAAAGTTGCACGCCGTGAATAAGTTGTCACTTTGTCTGCCTTTTTTTTCCCCCCAGAAAAACATGCTTGGATTGCATGTTTGGGCAGGTCTTAGTGCTGAATTCATAGAGAACCTGTTGAGCTTATTACTTTTTTATATATTTATTCCACTCCTGATGCTACAGGCAGACTTCCTCTTCTTTTAACTGCCACCGGCCCCGTTTAATTACTGACAAGTCACTCCCGGGGTGTGAATTTGTGCAAAATTGAAACCTCCTATGGCATCCAGTCCCCTGCATAACACTTTGCTGCATTGATTTGGCCATTGATCTGTAATGATATTTACACAGAAACTGATGGGATGCACATGGGTTTGCATGGGTAATATGAAAGAGCTGTCAGGAAGAAAAGGGGTCTGCGAAGGCACAAATGAAGAGAGAAGGAGAAAGAGAAAGGCATGCAGGCATGCTTCCTTCCACCTCGCCCCATTCCTATCGATTATTGTCAACATTCTTTATCTGGAGACACAATATTAGCTGTGGCCAATTTGTCAGACTTCATTCAGATTTATTTGGCATGTGCCACGTTTAAATGGGCTCTGTCCTTCCTGGTCTATAAAATTTCCTGCTCCATACAGACACCCAAGGATGAATTGGAACAAGCACTTGACAAACATGGAGATTTTGGTATCTCTTCCACATCGTTTCATCTCAGCAGAAACACACTGATGGGTTTCTGCAGGTATTTATGCTCGCTCGTCTGTCAAAATCACTCTCAGGTGTGTGGTCCTCCCATAAGCATCCAGAGACAACAGAAAGGTTATACTGAACTTTTTTTTTTTCAAAAGACATCTATTTGCAGCCTTTTAGATCCATTTCTAAATTGTGCTTTAAAATTCTTTTATATAGCCTATTTTTCTAAAATGAAAAAAATATGCATAAAAAGGGGGAAAAAAACAGAAATGTGTTTAAGCCAGCTTGGCACTTAAATGATTCTAAGCCTTACAAGACTTTCAACTTTTTGAAGGTGCCGACCAAATGTACCTCCTGTGGGTTTGCTAAAGAAGAGGTAGATGAACACCACCGCAGAACGAAACTTGTGTGCATGTGTATGTATGTATATATATATATATATATATATAAACATATAAGTTCATATACCATAATGCGGCTTCTGCTGCCCTCTGAACAAACAGCGCGAAAGGATCCACACCTGTGTGGAATTGAGGTGAATTATTCATCGAAGCCATGGGGTGAAAAGTCAAATAAACCCATTTTGTCAACGGTGGGCAGCACGGGTGAGCTGGGGGAGCACGGGATGCTGGGATTGCTACCGCCGTCACCATCGCCGCTGCTGAGGGAGAGAAAATGAAATGTAATGAGACTCTGAGCTATGCATTATTCATGAGGGACAGACGTCTGCGAATGGAATGGGGGGTGTGGGGGGGGTACAGTGTAGATTTCGACAAGGCATGGCTAAAATCACACATTATTCTCCCAGAGGAATCTCTGATAACGCCGGTCAAAAGCTGAGGGTTATGGATGTTGTGCTAAAATAAAGCTGATAGGTTTTCAAATGCAATCGAATTTACTTAAGCATCCGAGAGCTTAGAGAGAAGCCCAACATTTACACCCGCTAATGTCGCTTAACAGGTATTTACTTTAAAATATCTGCATAGAATGGCTGTCAGGCAAAAAATATAACACATGGCGCAGAGACTTGCTTTTAAGACGTATAAAAACACATTAGTTTGATAGGTGTGTATTACTTGGGAAATTTACATATGTTAAGCGAAGCAAATGTGGTATATTTCCACTGACTTCACATAAGAGGATTTAAAAATGAAGCGGCTGGCACAGCAAACGCTTTCCAGAATGTCAGCCTAGTGAAGAACCACAAGGCTGTTGTAAAGGTTGACTGACGACTGGGAGCATATATATATATATATATATATGAAAAAAGCACATTAGCCGTATTTCCATAGGAATAGTGAGTATGCATTTGAAGGAAGGCAGGAATGACCTTCACGTTACATGAGGAGTACAACAAAATGGTGTGATGAGTTATTATTAATACTGAAATTAATAGTTCAACGTAATAATATGTCTGTTTCTTAATATATTAAATCGAATAGTATAGTTGTGAAGTCATTTCATATTGTTTTAATATTAGTGATGTATATAGCCTTTTATTTTATTTGATGCACAATCGATTGCTCATGCCTTGTAAGATCATTGTCAAGCAATTTAATTTCACTGTACTTTATCTTTGATGTATGATTGATTGTTGATGTCTTTCTGAACATTCTGAAGTTCCTCCCAAGGAATTACACATGCTTTATACAGACATAGAAGAAACAGTGCAGGGAGATTGATTTCTTGATTATTACCCCCTTGTTATTGATCCCTTAGGTGGAACAATGTGGCGCTGCAAGGGCAACTGGCAGTACCCAGGGTGCCGTATGGTATTTTGCCCAGTGCCAATGTAAATAGTTATGAATTATATATAGTAAATAGCATTTTACAGTTGCCTTGTGTGTAAACACTGTTGTATTGTTTTGTATCCTCTTTGTAAGTGTCATTGTCTACTCACCCTAAGTAATGTGCCATTAGCTGTGAGTCCCAATGCAGGGTATTAGTGTACAGTGTCAATGGTTGTGCGTTGAAGAACTGTGAGTAAGCATTTTGGTTTGCTAAGCTTTGAGTCATGTGGTCAACACCAAATTGCCCATGCATTTGCCACAATGGTCTGGAAGTGGGATGCAAAATGAGGACCTGATCCAATGATTTCAGCACAGCTAAATGAGAAGGTGTGGGGGAAAAGTGGCAGACCTGAAGAAACTCTGGGAACCGAGCATTGTGCCTTCCTTGAGCAACCTGACAGATCCCCTGCTCGCAAAAACTGGAAGAGGAGGTAGAAGTGCTGAGACAGATCTCAGCAATCAGACGAGCCCCCACAGTCAGCAGAATGAAGGCTGCCCTGACGCTACCCTGCTACAATAGCAAGGAGCCCCTGGAACCCTACCTCGTTCAGGTCTGCCTCATGGTACAGTACAATAACTGGAGCTCCGAGGAGATGGTCACCCACCTAGTGATAGCCCTGGAGGGAGAGGTGCTGCAGCTTCACCCTGAAAGAGCAGGAGGATAATGCAGCTCTGGTCACAACTCTGAAGGAGCAATCTGCACAATGACCGTTTGCTGAGGAGATGAGGGAAAAGCTGCTGGACCAACATCAGAGAGAAGGCGAAACTCGCATTGGTGACAGACCTCAGCGTCGACACATGGCGCAGCTACCCACAGTATGCACAGTCAGTCATGAAGGAGGCGTAGCACGGACCTAACAGCGAAGCAACGCAGCCAGCTGAAGGTCCTCCAGGACCAGCACCAGGACATCTTCACTGCCAAAGATGATAACTGCCATGCCACCACACTCATGCACCACAAGATTGACATGGGGGATGCCTCACCCATCAGTTAGTTCTTGCTAACAGTGAAACTTCAGAACAGCAGATTTGGGTGATGACATCTACTGTCCAGGATAGACAACATGTTGGACCACATCACCGCGTCAACCTGGTTCAGCTCCATAGACATCTGAAAAGGCTGCTGGCAGACCGAATTGGTCCCGGATGCCTGTGCCAATACCCCTTTCAATATTAGTCAAGGGCTATGGCACTTCCAGGTTATGCCATTCAGACTATATAACGCCCCGGCCACCTTTGAGTGTTTGATGGAGTACGTCCTAACCCAGGTCCCTTGGAGCCAGTGCACTGTCTACCTGGATGATCTGTTTATTCATGCTGCTGAGTACAACAGAGCCCTGCAGAACCTGTGCACCATTTTCTCTGCAATCTGTCAGGCTGGATTGTGGCAGAACTTTCAGAAGTGCTCCCTCCTGTGCTAGAAGACAGAGTTCCTGAGGCATGACATCAGTGGCTAAGGCATGTCCAACAATCCCAGCAAAATGGCACCAATGAGGGCCTGCCCTCTCCTCTGGTCTGTCTCTGAGCTATCCAACTTTCTGGGGTTCGCCTTGTTTTACAGCCAATTTTGCCATCATCACCAAGCTGCTTCACTGCCTCACAGAAAATGAGCAGACTTTTGAGTGGACTGGTGCCTGCACTGCAGTGTTCAATCATCTGCAGACAGCACTCACTGAAGCTCCAGTGCTGCTATACCCTGACCCCAAGTCCCCTCCATTGTTGGACACCAATTTCAGCAATGAGTGGCTCAGTGAGGTGCTGTCTCAGACAGTGCCACAAGACAAGCACGCGGTGGCATATTACAACCATGTGCTTAACCAACCCATGCCCAACTATTCCACAACAACTACGTGTTCCACACATGACTGCTGAGTTTTTGCAATCTTGAGGGACAGTTGGCTTGCTGGCTGGAAGTTTGATTTCAAGGTCCAGCATCACCCCAGAAAACTCCATGGAAATACTGAAACCCTCTAATGTTAGTCGTGTGAGGCAGATGACTGCTGCTACTGTCGCCACATTGAGGAGTACAGTCAGTGGTGGGTGACAGTGGCGATTGCATGGGTGGCGACTAACAACCCAGTGCTCAAGGACATTGATTTCATGACCAGATTGGCGGGAGGTCTCTGCCCTCGACCCAGAGACTATAGCCCTCTACTTACAGTGGGATGCACTGGCGAAGCCCGATGGACTTCTGTACTGGTATTGTCAATATCTGTTGATGCAGTGAAGTCTCTGCCCTACCGTCATCAGGTCAGTGCATGGGTTAACCAGGGCCAGGCACTCTGGTGTGGCTAACCTTAAGGAAGGAACCATATGGAAAAAGGGGAAGCATAAGGAAAAAGGGGAAGTTGGTCAAGGCACCTAAGTTCTCTGGAAGGGACCAGAAGAGGTGCTGGAGCATGTATGATGTACCGGATCCGGTTGCCCAGGCAGCAGAGAACCGTGGTGCTTCACTGGGACCGGATACTACTGTATTACCCCCTAGCCCCAGCTGGGCTGCCTGTGCCAAGTGAAGGTGTGAGTACCCCGGTGAAGAACAGCACCCTAGGAATTGCTGAGTCCATGACTCATCATTTGCATTGGCATCACTATTACTCTTCCTGGTTGCAAGACTTTCTTGTGGGGTTACTGTGAATGGTTGACCCCTTAGTTGGAGCAATGTAGCATTTTAAGAGTTACTGGCAGTACCCAAGGTGCCATACATTATTTGGCACATTTCCAATGTAAATAGCTATGATTTACACACTGTAGAGTCAAGAGATGTTTATTATTATCACTACATCCATTTACATGAACAGTACATAATCCAAAGAAATACCGTTTCCCTTGGGTCCCCGTGGTGCTACATATAAATAGATAGTAAATAACATATTATTGTGCCCTGTGTTTACACTTTGTGTAAAAGTGTTATACGGTGTTGTCACATTTGTAAGTGTCATTGCCTACTTGTGCCATCAGTTGAGAGTCCCAATGTGGGATATTACTGCTCATAGTTGTTGTTGTGTGTTGGAAACCTCTGAGTAAACATTTTGGTTTGCTATGCTGTGAGTTTTGTGATTAATTACAAATATCCCAAGCATTTGCCGCATTGGTGTCAGAAGTGGGATTCAAATTGAGGATCTGACCTGGCCTGGGGGAGCAGTGGCAAACCCCGATAGAACTCTGGGAACCTAATGTTGTGCCTTCCTGGAGCAACCTGATGGATTCAGTGCAGTTCCCCTGTTAGAATGACCACACCTTGATCGCTTGTGCTGACAGAAAAAGAAGGATAGAAGTGCTAAGACAGAAATTGGCGATCAGACAAATGCCTACAGTCAACAGAATGAAGACTGCCCATAAGCTACCCACTTACAATGGCAAGGAGCCCCAGGAACCCTACATCACCCAGGTCCACCTTGTGGTCCAGTACAATCACTGGACTTCCGAGGAGATGGCAGCTCACCTAGTGATGGCTGTTGAGGGAAAGGGGATGCAGCCTCATGCTGGAAGAGCAGGAGAATAACATAGTTCTAGTCACCATGCTGGAGCGGCGATTTAAGCTGCGACCATCTACGGAGGAGAGGATGGAAAAACTGCAGGACAGGCATCGGAGAAAGAATGCAGCAATATTGTGGGTGCATGGGTGGCAGACCGCTGCATCTACGCACTGCAACCCACAGTTCCCTGTGGCAAATGGGAAAATCTGGCTCTCCACATCCTGCTGCAAATACTATCTACATTCCCTGACACACAGGCAGAGGGAAACAGGGTGGAGAAAATCCTGGTTATGCCGTGCTGTCTGTCACGAAGCTGTGCCTGCAACACAGCACAGCCAGATGAGGGTGAGGAGGGTGAAGCTGTGCACACAGTCAGTGCCAAATTGCAGCATCGGCACCACCGAAAGCCCAGCACACCATCTAAGCACTGCAGTGAATTCAGACACATGGATTGCAACTGCCCCAGCTCCTTAGGACTGCGCATGCTGCACACGAGCTCTGGCAGAGAAGCAGCACAGAGAGCACCTCAACAGTGCCAGCTGAAGGTCTTTCCAGACCAGCACCAGGAAATCTTCACCACCAAAGATGATGACTGCCACCCCACCTCGCTTGTGTAGCACAACATTGACTTTGATGCCCCACCCATTCTTTTGTAACCTTATCAAGTGGCTCTCGCCAAACACAAAGTGGCAGAGCAGCAGATCCAGGGGATTGGGCCAGCTGGAGTCATCAAATCATCTTTTTTTCCTTTTATTAAATTTGATTTATATAGTGCCTTTGTTAAAGAACATTATCACAAAGCACTTTACATAGTTCTGAGCCCAAGGTCCCCAGAAAGTAAGCTAAAGGCAACAATGGCAAGCAAAAACTCCATCAGGAGGAAGAAACCTTGGGAGAAACCAGACTCAAGGGGGAGGTCTATCCTCCTCTGACCAGCATTAGGCATATGACAGTCTGTGGGCACTGCCCACAGTCCTTATCAAGAAGAAGGACAGATCCAGGCACTTTTTTGTGGAATACTGGTGCCTGAAAGTCGTGCCTCAGAAGGACTTCTGTTCACTGCCCTGGACAGAGAACGTACTGGACCAGATAACTGGGTCAACCTGGTTCAGCTCCATAAACCTCCAAAGACGCTACTGGCAGGTTGAATTGATCCCGAATGCCCAGCTTAAGAGCACTTTCGCTATTGGTTCAAGGGCTATGGCACTTCTGGATTATGCAATTCGGGCTGTAAAATGCTCTGACCACCTGTGCACTTGGTAGAGCACATCCTGGAGCAGGTCCTCCAGAGCCAGTGTATCGTCTACCTGGTCAATCTGCTGGTTCATGCTGTTGACTACGACAGATTTGCCACAATACAATAACGTAATGTTATCAGGTTAATTGGAATTAAGTGATAACTGAACATAATATGAAAAATGATTCCTTTATACGAGTTATACTATAGCAATGCATAAATTTGATCCTGGATATTTTGTAGCTTATTCTGTGGTGTTATCTGTTTTACTTTAGTCAAGTTCATCATAAAAAACATCGATGATGGAGCAGCATGAGGTGATTGATTGATTTCTTGAATATTTTCCTTTTTCAGGTATACTGCCAAAATTTTGGTGCCACTGCTGGGATAGGGTGCAGGTGGACCATCTCCTTGCCAGGCGGAGTTCCCCAGAGTTGTGCTTAGACCTTAATTTTCCAAAACAGCAGCAGTAGCAGAATGACGCAGGTGGCAGAAGTAGAGGTGAAGTGGACAGCTGGCTGAGCAGTGTATGTTCTGTGTAACATAAGTACCAGTTGGCAGTAGGTAACCCTCCAGCAACAAAAACACCATCACTACTGCTAAACAGAGGGAAAATGCATGCAATTAGGGAACTTTAAAGACAAATTAGTGAGTGTGTGCATTATCAAAAGAGAAGCTTGTGGAACTCAATAGTTTTTTAAACCTCCCTTGAGAGGACATTACTAAAAAAACACACATGTCTATCATAATGAAGATAAGTGATTATTTTGAAAGACAGGAACTTGAGGACCTAGAGGACAGTGGCATAGCTGAACGTTTATTTGTCATGGATAAGTTAAATGAGCTAGTAGTTACAGCTATTGCTAGTCAATGGACAAATGAAGCTTCAAAACCTGTTGTGGGTTGAGAGTACCCTGAACTAACTAATCAATGCAGAAGCTAAATGAGGCTACAAAACCCATGGTGGGTGGGAATATCCCAAACTAACCAATCAATGCTGGAGCTAAATGAGGGGTCCAAACCCATGGTGGTTGGGTGTATCCTGAACTAACTACAAGTTTTGAAAACTCATTTATCCCATGACTAGCTACGGCAGTGGTGGATCCACTTCAGAAGGGTGGCAGGAATGCTTCTGTTACCTCCAGTCTGGTAGAGGACAAACCCCATAGAGTGACCTTTAATGACTCTCAGTGTTTAGTGCAGAAGGAAACTGCCCTGATAGCTTGGTGGATGAAGAAGAAAACTGCCCCAATAGCAGGGCAGGTTGGAGAAAGAAACTGCTCCAATAGCAGGTCAGGTTGGAGAATCTGGATAGAGAAACAAATTGTCATTTTCCAGCCTTGCCTGCCAGATTGAAAGTGCCTACTCTGAAGAAGAGATAATCAATGCAGTGATCAGAGCTATTACACCAGGCCTTCAGATGTGTCGTTATCTTGAGTGCAAAACAGATTTAACCTTAGCTACTCTCAGATGTATCCTGGACTTTCACTCCCATTGTCAGGAAGACGATGCAACAGCTCACAACAGAAGTCCCAGGCAGCACAGAGACTGCACAAT
Organism: Gymnarchus niloticus; assembly: GCA_009936485.2. Classification (NCBI taxonomy): domain Eukaryota; kingdom Metazoa; phylum Chordata; class Actinopteri; order Osteoglossiformes; family Gymnarchidae; genus Gymnarchus; species Gymnarchus niloticus. The sequence continues at coordinate 5,871,622 of JAACJT020000028.1, read as the reverse complement.
GTTCTCTTGACCTGAGGTTTGCTTCACAGGAGCCAGTGTGAAGTATGGCCATTTCCTGGTGCAGAACATGATCTTACACATTGTTCTAACTGATATACAAAGTGATACCATTCAGAATGACCTCCAGCCATAATGGCTATCAGAAAAAATATATAACGCGTTGCACAGAGACTTGCTTTTAAGACGTATAAAAACACATTACAGTTTGATAGGTGTGTATTACTTGGGAAATTTACATATGTTAAGCGAAGCAAATGTGGTATATTTCCACTGACTTCACATGAGAGGATTTAAAAATGAAGCAGCTGGCACAGCAAACGCTTTCCAGAATGTCAGCCTAGTGAAGAACCACAAGGCTGTTGTAAAGGTTGACTGATGATTGGGAACAAGAGAAACTATATATATGCATGAAACAAGTACATTGGCCGTATTTCCACAGGTACGATGAGTATGCTCTTAAAGGAAGGCAGCAATGAAGTTTACATTACAATAAAATGGCACCAAAACAATGCACTGTTAGCACTGCTGAAACTATCACAAAGATAAATATATTTTTAAATTTATACAATATGATATTTTGACTATTTCAAAATGATTGTTAATAACAACAACAGCTATAAAAAGAAGTATTCTAATTATTACTATTAATATAGTATAAAAAAATGCAGCCAACTGCTTTAATAGCAATATTCTATTTTTTAATATGAATGCAGTATATTCAGTGGATAAGAGTTTGTGGTGTATCTGTTACATGTGTGAAAAATGCAAACACGTATCACGGCATGCGCATGCCGGTAAGCTACATGTACAGGGATGACAGCCATCAAACTGTGAAGGCATACAGATAGCACCGTGATGCAGCAGTAGCATTAAACAGCTTCCAGGTGGATCACGCCCATCAGGGCCAAACCAGAGCACATCTGACTCTGTCCCCCCTCCTGGTACGTTCTTGCCTCTGAAGTCCATCTTCTCGTCTGTCTGGGAAATGGTTGCTTGAAATTTTAAAAAAATTGTTGTAATAGCTGGGGGGGGGTGGGGGGGGTGGTGGTGATCTGTGTGAGCATTATTACATGAGAGGAAAGGATATGATGAAAGGAAGGTAAATGCAAAAAAATTAAATAAATCCCCTTGTGGCAACCCGTCTCATACAGAACTGTTTATTTGAACCAGCTTCTCAAGTCTCCCTTCATTTTCCTAATTTACACCAAAATGTGTTATGCCACAGTAATGGACAGTGATGTCATTTTTAAGAGCAGCCATTGCGACCTGCCCATCTTTACCAGCTCATGTCACATGCTTGTAGTTACTAAACGGGTGTGCTGGCAGCATGGCAGCATGCCGAGATACATTTAACCATTTCATCATTCCTAAGTAGCCACCTCTGAATGTCTCTCTGCCTCTTGGCAAGTCTAGTTGGACCAATTTTTGGACCAAATATAAATATATCCATATATGTGTTTATACATACAGCACATACGGGAGATAGATATATATGTTAAAACATATGCTAACAAGAAAGACAATTCTGGTTGAACTAGTTGCTGGAAAATCTTAATTTCAATGAAGAAATCATAGAGGAATATAACACAATTTCATGGTGTCGTTTGGCATAACAGCACTGTAGAAAGATAATCAGCAAGCAGAAATACAAACAGCAGTCAGTGACAGTATGAACTGTCCTACATGCTAGGGCTAAAATGGAAACGAAGAAGTACTTTAAACTAAACAGGCCAACGCAGATGGCAGAACAGCAGTGGAAAGTCATAAGGGGTAAAACTGCAAAAAAATAAATAAATAAATAAATAGCTGATTGGGGACCAAGCCATCCCTTACTCCCCACACACATCAGTATATCTCCTTCCTTTGATTACATATATCTTATATAATGCACATTTAGGTCAAGCCTTAAACTTAGGAAGGATGTTAAAAGGTGTTCTCAAAAGATAATGGAATCAGAGTTCCTAATCCGAGCCAGATTCCATCTGGCTCACATTTGGAAGATACAAATTCAGTTTGAAAAATACGTACATTTTGAAAGCATTATCCGTGAGTGGAAATTTTTAACCGGACAAAAGCAAGAAGCTTTTTATCGCTTGGGTCCATTGCATGATTACAGCAAGTATAAGACACCGCTTTGACATTCTTGAGTCTGGGTGAAGCAGCGTATTTTATCTGAAAGCAGGAGCCACTGGATAATTAGATTGCATAAATGAAGTTAAAAGTAGGTCAAGAAATCCCCAATAAACAAAGTTCAATGAGGTTAAGCAATAACCAGCTTTTTCCCTTTGTGCCATATTTATTTCCCCGGGTTCATCTGGATTTCTCCACTGAGGGTATCTGATTCCTGGCAGATTAACCTTCCCTGCTACACAAACATGTTTATTTAGCAGTATGACAGAGATCCAATACTGTACGTGTAGCTAGGTTATATTCTATAGTCTCTACCTGGCAAGCAGGGAACGTTACTGGTACGTTACAGGAGCATTAAGAACATAATGAAACCGTTATTGGACATTGTGGGAATGTTCCCTGTTTGTTGTGTAGTTTCAGACAGGCCCATTAAAATCCAGTGTGAATGGAGTATGCTTTTCATGGAGACAGTTTTAGACTTAAAAAAAACAAAATAATAACAAAAAGAGAAGACTGGAATTCAGCTATAGAGTTTCTCTTTCGATCACACTCAAACTTTTTTGGATTAAATCATCTTCTTAAAATGGATCTTTGTCTACCTGCAAAGTTATTCTTGACTTATTTCAAGAATGTTCTTTTCCGTTAAAACTGTTAAGAATGATCTCCTGTGAAAGTGCTTCGTGGGCGTCAGTTTAACTGGTGTTTTCACTAGGGGAACCTGGAACAGAAAACAAAACCTGAATGAAATGTAGGAGATATCATGTTGCCGACAATTCTCTAAGTGATGCATCACTTGGAAGAGAGTGGGAAAAAAATGTCATTAGAAAACCTTCCCAGCTGTTAAATCTCATAGCAACAAACAGAACGGAAAGAAAAGCCATTATGGCCCCGCATTCATAATGGCTGGAATAAGAGCATGCGCAGGCACAGTGTGATACACCATGCGTAATATCTGGTCAGCTCCACCAAACCTTACTGCCAAAATCGCATCCATGATATGTATGTGGACTAGCATACTTGGATTAAAAATAATTTGTTGTTGCTGACTATGCCTCAGTAAGGCTATAGGTGGGTTATATCAGATGTCAGATCTGTGCAAAGGAGCTACGGCAATTTTCATGGTCTTAGTCAGGCTGTTTTTAGCTACGGAACACAACTCACAAAGCATCGTGATCGTTAATTTCAGCCATTCATTTTCAGCAACACTCGGTCGATCTACAATGAGCTGTCCAGGGCACACTGTTCTCAGGAAGCGAGAAATATGTAAGGACAGACTGTCTGTACGATTCGACGTACCATAGCGTGCGCTCACACTCATGACTGGCGTCAGTGACATAATGGCACAGGTTAACATTCCATTCACTTTCACTTTGGATCTCTGGATATCTAGCAGGAGACTGAAAGAATCGGAGAAAACATGCAGGTAGGGCACAAGCAGAGCTGGTGTCTGCGATTTAAGGATCTAATGGAATTACATTAAAAAAAATTATACCCAGCTATACTGGAAGGTAGCTTGTATAGCCACAGTGGACTGACTTCTCATCCCAGGTGTAGTTTACATTTAAGCAATGCATGCTGGGAAAGACTAAGTCATTAAACAGCAATTTCATGACTGTTCTAATGTAAATTAAAACAAAGACCTGAGATAATTAACTGTTCTCTTGTAACATATTAATGATATTAATTTCTTTATTGTACTAATTGATAATATAACCACATTACTTGGGCTTTGTGATGGTAATTGAAATGCGTGCTGTATACATTGTAAGTTTTACTCAGATACAATATTTGATCTAAAGCTTCTGCATTAATGCATCTCCTCAGTCCTCACACATATTCATTAATTTCCATTTCCATTGCACTGGAAGGTTTCGTGCCTTGGTGTTATTTATCATACAATACACCTGACATGTAGAGAATGTATTTTCACTCACTGGCTATTTAGGTCAAAGGATACCCTTAATATCAGGCTTACTTTACATAATTAAATCATAAACACAAACCACAAATACTAAGCACAAAAACATCAGTCCAACAGGCCTAACTTCACACCCCACCTTCTCAGGAACACACAAGTCTCTCGCATCAGACTTGCTTCATGAAATGCCAGGATGTAGCAATTTAATCGACCGTCAAAGAAGAGAAACATGACTATATTCATTTTTATTGTTGTACTCAGTGGATTCTATTAAGCCTTACAGAGAGTCAAGGATGAGATTTTCAAATTACTGCAGGCAGACATTAATGGGTGCCTTACTTTATGGATGGAACTGTGGGAATGTCTTGTTCTCAGAACTCGATTTGCAAGATGGAAGTTACGAAATAAATCGGGAACTTTTGCAGAGTGAATTGGCAGACACATGACATTCACATGATCAGAACAGAAGGGCTAATTTAGTCAGTTTTACTCACAGTGCCAAAGTGGAAATTATGTGATACTCTGTCTCTCCAAGCATTCAAAGAGAGTTTCAGGGGTATTACAGCATCCTTGACCTAAATGGGAGGGTAAGGCGATTTTACTTAATGGCCTTTGGCACAGGAAACCGAGAAAGCATTAATTTCAAACTTTTCATCTACTTTCTGAGCATCATTACAAATGGTGATGTCATTCTCTAAGAGAAATTTGGAGGGGAACATAATTTTCCACAAAATGTCATAAAACTAGTATCTTGAAAATGGCAGGTTAGTTTGTTCACTCCTGTGTTTCTTCACTGATGGCCTTCAGAATGCATCAGCTGTATGTTATAAAGTGAGACCACTCATTACAGGAGAACCTAAGAAAGTAAAACATTATAGATGAGTGCCTTGATAAAAAATGGGCTTCTGAAATGTTCTCTCTACACGTGTTGATGATTCTTTAGGGAATGAGAGGATCAAACAAGGGATACCTATTAAAGACATTCAAAATTAGTAAAGTATTTTAAGAATGTTGAATACATGTTTAATAACTAACATGCGATCAGTACAATCTTCCATTCATGTTTTTCTACCATGCTTTGCACACAGCCGCAGCATAATGAAGTTTTTAAACAAGTCTGGAACGAAGGAATGTAAATAAAACTACCTAAAGTAAGAATGACAGGTAAGAAACAAAAGCATATCGGTTGTGTTTATATTTGGGTGTCATCTGAGGCTCAGAGCTTGCACTCAGCACCCAAAGGTGGCAAACTGTTATAGATTTATTTACAGTATTACCTAAAATCATTAAATTTAGGTATACCTTGGCACTCAGTCATTTGATTGGGCTAACTGACTGATCTCTTTTAGTTTTGCCTCACACTATAAAACTTGGTGCTTGTTTAAACAGCTCCACGAGTATAAACCCCTATTAAAATGGAGAAATCAAAAAAGAACGATTAAGCTGTTACTCTCGTTCACTTCACCAGAAATCTCACTGCGGCCAGCACTGAAAAGCCACGACGTGCCAGGCCTTTCATGAAAGACGGCCGTATTAAATATCTTCTCATAATCGGCAGGGCGCAGTCGCGATAGAACCGGAAAGAAGGTGCTGTGACGGCATTGTAAACGTGCTGACTTGGCCTTCTGTAGACCCCATAGCTTATAAACATGGCCCGAGTCTTTCCCAAAGCCCCTCAGTATAGATCTGTCACACAGATCGATACTGGACAACTGCACCGAAAGCTGTAAGTACTACTCTATTTCCTGAGTGAATATTATACTGAAGTGCTGAGACTTTAAATGGTCATGTCATGCTGCTGGTAGAATTATAGGTGGCGATCATAAAGTAAATTACTCTTGATTGATAGAAACCCTATTCACTTTTAAAGTAGGTGCTCAGGTTGTTTAGAAGGTAAAATAAACACCAATCTTGCACCTGCAGTTTAGATGTATCATCTTCCCACAGATAATCATGGTTAATTGTAGAATATATAAAGCTAATATGCATAATCATCCTCTGTACGATGGATCATAGTTCATATATGGAGAGTACCGCATTAATGATGCCGTCTTGTCGGTCTGACATGCAATTGCCCATCATGAGAGACATACTCTGCAAATGGCAGACCACATTGTTGTGGATGTCCAGGTAGAATGATGGCAGACAAATGCTTGCATCAAAAATGATAAAGATTGCATGCAGGGAAGGCAGCAAGTTCTGTAACTGCCTGTGGCCGAAAGAGACAGGAGTATGAATTTGAAAATTGAAAGTAATGAAAGGATTTTTAGACCTCGGACAGGACCGGCTGAACAAAAACCCAGCTCGAGTCCTGAGTGTTGTAAGAGAAAAACTTGTAAAACTTTGATCTGCTGTGAAAAGGCAAACATTTTTTTTGAATGGCAGTTGAATGCATTAGCTGTAATTACGTAAATGTTAAGAAAGCATAACACTGCAGCTAATTCTTCATTTTTGCTTACTTTCAAAGGCTCCAAACTGAATAATTTCAAACGTGTTATTTGGTGATATTAGGAAAATCCACCAATTTCCAGAGACATCCCTCAGTTCTTAAGTGGGCATGGCTCATTACACGGTACACGCTCCTGTTGCTGCAGCCTGTTTGATCTGTGTCTCCTTCAGTAGTGGTCTCTATATCTGATGTTGTCCTCCATTCCCTATTGCTAGGCCATTCCTCAGTTCCCTTCACTGGTATATCCCATTACATAGCTCATAAACTCATTCTCCTGCATCATCATTTATAATGCTGACTTCTCATTGGCATTCAGTAATAATGCCTATTCTAGAGGGTTTGAGGAAAAATCTCTCTAAAAAACAATATTTTAATGTATATGATCAAGACATGATTGGTGCTAATGATACCCTAATATATGCTCACACTTGTAAGTGCTCTTGTATTGCAGTAGGGCTAAATTAAAATCTTTTGCAAACACAAAGACTCGATTAAAAAGAAGGGGTGGGGGGAATACATGACTGCCCAGTGCATGATCACCACCAAATGTTTGATGTCCCTGAGCTTCAAACAGAAAACCCAAAGGCCAAAATTAGCTAAATTGAGACCAGATTTAGGAAAGATTTAGCAGCCAGGTTTGTGCATTTAGTTCAGTCTTAACTCTTGAAATCTTTTTGGTCATTATGCCAATGTGCCTCTATATTTCCATTTTTTTTTTTTTTTTTGTCAGTTTGTTAGTGTTTAGAGCAACGAGTTAGTACTTTACAGCTTTAGAAAGTTCACACAGTAGGGCATTCAGATGCACAATAATTACTAGATATAAAAAGATTCACAGCTTACCAGCAAATATATACTAAAGTTTCAATTAAATTAAATTATGGGAGAAAATACTAATATGTAAAGAATAGGAAAACACATGACTGACAGTAAGAGGTGCTGAAGATTTTTTTTGATTTTTTGTTTTTGTCTTCTTGGATTGGTTTACTTACCAGCTCTGGGTGCACATAACCTATTTTTTATTTGTGTGCCTCATTTCATATTTGAATTTTTGTTAACGGTAAAGAAGTGTGAGATTGTTATGTCACTGCTGAATCCCCAAGGCAGATAATATTCTATAAAGTCATGACATCTTGGGCTAACTCCCTCAGTCAATTCATGACAGCCAGCAGCTTCATGTTCCTAGATGCAGGGATAATCTTGTGTATACTGTACGTCTTTAACACCAATTATCTCCTAATAATTTCAGATTTATCTCAAGCAAAAGCACAGTCTTCAAAGTAGTGGATTAAATGCATTTTTTTAAAAAAGCTCCAGAGATACGATTACAATTTCAATATTTACAATCACTACAATCAATAACACAAATTAGAGTAATACCATATCACAGAAAATGGTATTCGTTTTTGTACATTCTCTGAAACTACACACCTCTCTGGAGGCGCAGTTACCCTGCCACGATGTGTACCATAGAGCGGCAGCGAGAGACAGTGCTGTTTGTTTTGAGTCCAACAGGGGGCAGCAGATGAGAGCGGGAAAATGAGCGCGCGATCGAGACAAGGAGAATGTCTGACTGTGGTGACAGCAGAGAAATACACATTTCGGTTTTGACAAGAACAAGGCATTGTTATACTGAGATTAAACATCCCAACATGCATACCCTTTTTATTAACTACCAATAAAAGTGTCAAACGTAGCTATTTCGGCTGCAAATCCTACTGTACCGCCCCGGTGCCTTCCTTTGTTTTACTTTTTTTTTCCCATTGTAATTTTAATATGTGGTTTATTTTGCATATTCACAGTAATTCAAGGGACTCTATTCCCTTCTGCATTTTAAGACTAGAACCAAGAGTCAATAGGCCAGCTCAAAAAAAAAAAAAAAAAAATTTGCATTATTTGCTTCATTATAAATCGGCTGCTTGTTTTTAATGTTATCAAAAAACAAAACAAACAAACAAACAAACAAAAAAAAAACAACTTTACTGGTTAGCAGTGTTCTTAATAAAATAATTGGGGCCGGAGTAATCGTCCCAGGCGGGAAGTCCACCACGGCTGAGTCAGAATATTAGAAATCGAAAAGGCTGCTTTGATCCGTTATTAAAGGAAAAATGACACAACAAACAGGAAATTAGGCCGGGCAACAATTCTGACTGTTGTGGAAATGGTATTGCGGGAAGTTGCCCGTATTCATAAGAAATACGCGATATTTTTCTCCTATAGAGGGAAAAGTAAGCAGATGTGTAAACATTCAGCTGAATGCCACTTTTATTTCAGCTTTGGCGGCCGTTCAGAAAACCAGTAGACAAGTAAGCCGCAAGTCTTTTTCCAGCACATTTACATAATTTCATGCATATTTTATACCCCAGTATTACATCTTTTAGAAGTGGTCATATTTAATTTGAATATTTTGTAAAACATAGCATTTGTTTTAATAAATTATTCCGTTGCTACACGACCACTGAGAGGTTTCAAGTGCATATTAAGCAAAAGCCGTATGTAGAAATTAGTTTTTACAACCAACGCGCGCACAGCACGTTCATAAAAAATTCAGTTTTACATGTATGTGTTGGCATTATTATAATTACTATTTCATGAAGCAATGTTACTGAAGGGAATACTCCGATTGAGTACTTTAGGTATACATGCTGTTTTTTATTTCCTATACCTGCACCCCACCCCGTACCACCCCACACGTATGCATATGAACACACACACACACACACACACACACACACACACACACACACACACACACACACAAGTCAACTCCTTCTTTATAAATTTCAACCTGATATCTGCAAGCATTCTCTATTCATTTCATATCCCCATCTCAAAAGCAGAGATTGATATAAGACATGAGACATACAGGGGAAAAGAAAACGCTCTGCTGATATTAAAAGAAAAGATGGGATAATCCCGATGGAAAATAAAAATTCAGCACTAAGCCAATTAAAAAGAATTGCGGGACACCGGTGCATTTCACCAACACTGGAAGGATTGTCAAACCGAACGTGGAGGAAACGGGGCCAGGGGTGTGACAGTAGCCCGAGGCGAGCAAACTTCAGCTGGCCCGCTACTTTGGCGGTTCAGCGCCAGCCTTCACGATTCGCACGGGGGCGTACTCTAATCCACGGCCTGACCTTTGCCAGGTGACATGCGCACGTCCTAATTCCACCCCACGTGACAGATGCGGGTGAAGCAAAGGGACAATGAAAATGGGTCTGTGGTAAGGCTCTAAGCCAGCAGGAGCTGTGACCGGACATCCACCCCCACCCCACCCTGGTGGTGCAAGTGAACCTTATTCATAACCTACATATCCAAAGCCATTATGTCCTGGGTCCCTGCCAAACCAAACTCTCTCAGCTGTGCCAGAATCTAATGCCCCTTTTTGATATGTGGTCCTGAAACCTCAGAGGTCTTTCCAGGGTCCACTAAACCTACATCATTTACAGGGATTTTCACAGCCAGGGGGTTCGACCGTCTCCCCCATGTGTGTCTACCCTCACGGGTAGATCGCAGTAAAACGATGACTACTTATGGAGATGACACCCCTTGTTATCATAGTAAGACAATTACTACTCTGGAATAATATGGGAATTTTAGGATGATTTGTATATTTTCGGTTCAATGTACCTTATAAATAACTGCAGACAAAGAAAAATCTCTGGTCTCAAAGTTTTATAAGTAGGACGAGTAATTTTAATGGGACTGTTGACATAAATCTCTGACAGTGTTTACCTGCAGTGCATGCATTGCTATATGTGGCCAGGGTTCAGTCACGGCTAAGCTTGAGTTTACATATAGATCTATAATGGTTACAAAGGTATGTAGGGATTCTGTGGTGACATCTGTCTCCCTGCATGCCAGGACTTTTCACACAGCATTTTCTATTGCATGTCATTTTGTTCTTCCCGCTGTTAGCATGGTGTTGGACGCAACGCACCACGAGACACTAGTCATTTCGAGGCTGACCAGCAGCACTTGTGCGGACGTTTTTCAGATGGCTGCATCCTGGATCCCACACCAGTCCTGTTCCACCCTTGGTTTTCGTAAAACACATCACCATTGGTGCAGGTGACACTCCCGCTGAACAAAATAGCAGGAGATGCAGAAGCCATCATTTCACGATATGATGACATCAGAGGCTTCCCAGAGCGTTAAACAGACCTTCACTGTTTTTATAGCTTCGGGTAAAATCCAAAAGTCATCTCTGAAAAATGGCAGCAGTAATACACAGTATTCGTAGGAAGCAAAGAATTTTCCCAGACGAACCTGGAGCTTCCAGCCAAAGTGTGGTGCATATAAAAATTATACGCACATCAAGGTTAAGTTTTGCACTCTTTACTGAAATGAGGAGTGAACTTTTCACATGGCAGACCTTCCCTGTTAGGCACAGTGCATATCTATCTGTTAGCGTGATCACCTAGACTATGGAAAAACTACAGAAACCACAGTATCTCAACAGATCAAAATTCACAGCAAAAGTCTTGCGTCCCGCAGAGTGCGAAGTTATGTGTGCTGGAGTTCACATTTGCACTTTTCCTTGAATTTCAGCAGGATACCCAAAAAGACTTTGCTTCACACCTCTTCCCAACTTAAGGAGTCCCGAATCGGGGTATATGTGCAATGACGACCGTAAGGTCGCCACGGCAGTGGCGAACTTCCTCAGCAGGCATCTGCGATACATCCACATGGGGCAGGGACCAGCATGACAGGCATGTCTGTAATGAAACCTGAGACCACCAAACTCCTACAAAGTTCAAACACCATTCGCTGTCACCTCTCTGCAATAAAAGCCCTGCCGCTTGGGGTTAATACGTGGGGGATCAAGATCAAGCGTGATCATCTCTGTGATTGTTTAATAAGATATTCCAACAAAAGATGAAATAAAACTCACTGACTCACAAGGTCTTAATTACCAAAGCTGCACTACTGTACTCCAGAATGCACGCAATATTTCAGTATAGGCTGCAATTATTAGCCAGAATGTTAATGCTAGTTTATCTATGCTAATGCAAGCATATTTTACTGCATTATTGAAAAAGAGTATAATAAATAATGCAAGTTACTCACTGGCAAAAATTTGGAATGCCACAGACATGTGACTGATAGACGCTGTCAAAGTTCTTTAAATAACAACTGGAAGTCTATGGGAAAAATGTGAATAAGGTACGGTCTAAATTAGGGGATTTGTGGACACGGTTAGTTTCTTTTCATAATCTCCCTATTAGCACTTAACTACTTGCAATTCACAAAACCATGACAGGGACACTAATAGTGATGATTCCGGAGTGCTTGGGCTTGTGTCCTTAGAGGGATATGTATTTTTTTTCCATACCCCTCATAAATCCATTTGAGCATACCCAGAAAGATAACATAGACAGAAATAACTGTAAGCAGAGATACAGCAATAATAGGTGTGAAATGTTCGTCTTCTGCCAAGTGCATTCTTTACTGGTGTAAACTTTAAAGGAATCTTATTTGATTTTAATTCTACTGAGTGACATGCTGGATTTCCTTGCTTGTCATTTAATATACAGGAAAAGAGAGACCTATAACTGTTTGCAAACGTTAGAGTTTTGTTGACATTTTTCCTTTATTTCATTCTCAGTACTGTAATCTTGCATCGTCGTACATACACACACATACACACAGTTTTATTCACCCATCCATTGTCTAAACCGCTTAACCCTGTTCAGGGTTGCGGGAGGGCTGGAGCCTATCCCAGGCAGCCTAGGGCACAAGGCTGGGAACACATTGGATGTTGTGCCAATCCATTACAGGGCAAAAGTTTTATATTAGCTAAAATGTATATAAATTAGGATTAGAGTCCTATAGAGTTAACGTATCTTTTACAAATATTGGGGAGATTAAACAGCTTTCTACATATGACATAAAGAGACGCAGGCCTACTGCTCAAAGAGAAATGCACACAAATGCCCGGGAAACCTGTAAGAAACCAACTAAGACAACTAACGTCTCGGGGTGCTTTTAATATTAACTTTGCAGAAATGATAACTGGAGCACCAACAGCCACATCGCTTCTCTTCCGCTCTACGGTAGGTGACTCTTCTACTCCTTTCGGAGCGGACGCTGGGTCTTAAATGACAATCAAACCCATGTCTTCTACCATAAAAAACAACGGCAAAACAAGGACTTGGATATCGGAGAGCAATGATCTGAAACCTGCTCACATCTATCCATGCGACATAATGTCAGGGTATCATTAGAAGAGTAGATACAGCCAATTAACACGCGGGATGGCTGACACTAGTAAACTCCACAGAAAGACATTTCAACTACATAAATTACTCTTACTGTAGTAATGGTGTGAAAATGCATCATACAGACTGGGTAATGCTATATAAATAACAAAAAATGTAGCCTTTGCATGTCATTGTGGATAAGATGCCATTTAAAAAAAAAAAAGAAATTCGTAAAGGAGATACTTTAAAGAAATTTAATTTTAAAGAATTCAACAAAGCATCGTCCTGCCAGCCATTTTTTTTTCTGTCCTTTTTCTCATTTCATCCTACAATCTTAATTATTGTACCACATTATTGTTTTATCACTGAATTACCTTGGAATGTATAGCGCTTTCTTAATCAGGACATTTTAAGGAAGGACTACCTACAGTGACTGACAGCGTACAGTGTAAATAAAACGGGGACGGTCCAAACAGTTTTTCTTATCTGTATCACTGGCTCCATCACAGACTGAGGTTGCCAGGACACTCGTAGGTACAACTGCAGTAACCCTGAGATGAATTGTGCAGATACATTAGCGAGACCACAGAGCGCCAGGTCACAGAGATAAAGCTGAAAGCTTTCCAGGGCAGAATCATCTGTTTAGATCCTCTTTACCCATATTACTCTAAATAATCTCTGTTTGTGTTACAACATAAATAGCCAGCAGTAAAACTGGTATGCAAGTTTGGATAGACTCCGCTTTTAAAACAACTGCGATGCATTACACAGATGTTGCTTATCAGACATTCTTATCAAAGACGTTGCATTCCTACAGCGTGGGCTGGCTGTTTGCGTAGCTGTATTTCATTTTATTATAATAATAATTCAAAATGGAACAGTAAGTACACAATGGCAGCATCTCTCCTGGGACGTGAACCTGGAAAAGAAGTCCGACTTCTTAATTAAGGAAAGTTGCTGTGGTTAACGACACAGTCGATATCCACACAAGCACCTTACACATCAAAAGGGTGTTAGACCGCCAGGCTTCCATTACGGAAGTTTGTTTATTGAATTAGTGTCCGGACTCCGTTGACAGTTTAATGAAACATTCTGTTCCTTAGAGGCTTACCGTGGCCCTGACCTGCCGCGCCATAGGAAATGTTGGGAAACACACAATGCCGAAAACGCATTGAAGGAACAGAAAATTATTGGTTTTCAGCACAGCGTGTCTTTAAAGAGAGCCTTCTCCATTTTGATTTTCTGACCGGTCCGATAAATAACTCTTTCTAAGTAAGCGCAATTAGGCCTGCCCGTGAGTTCTTAAGTGAGGATTAATTCTTCAGCATTGATAACTAACAGGCTTTTCGGAGATGTCATTAACAAAATTGAATATTATTATTATTATTATTTAAATGTTGAGAATAGGCACAGTGATCTACATTTTTCCCCCCATACTGTGTCCCTTGAATGGACTCCAGGGATATTTTCTTATTCAGAAAGAACCTTTCAAGGTTGAATAAAAGAAATGGCGGCAGGTCCCTGGGAGAGGGAAGTGATCATCATTTTCACCTTCAACTCCTCTTTGATGTGGCAGAGTCAATTTTTAATCAGCAGCCATCACACTGGGCTTCATTTCTCCTCACAAAGTCCTATTACTCTGCTACTTTCTGGAAGAGGGTGATAAGGACAATGCTCTCTTTTTTCCGTTCATAGAGCCCAGAGTATATGTCCCTTTGGAGAGGATTGATAAAAAAAAATGAGCACGTAAGGAGAAAGGTCACCTATCCTCCAGGGTTAACCCTTTATTCCCATAAGACACTGACAGAATTGTGGAGTCCAGGGGTTGGGGGCTCCTTGGACCCAAGGAGAGGACAGACGACATGAAGAGTTAAAATATTACAGTCCAGACAAATGTTTCTGTGTGTCTACGAGGGCAGAATTACCATTGAGTTGCACTGTAAATAAAGCTAAACACTGTATTGACATGGAAGTCCAACTTATTCCATTACACCTTATAAAAGACGAGGTCTACCCCTACCTCATCAAGCCTTCTACGAACAGTCACCGTTTTGGATCGACAATATAGTTAGGTTCGGTCCACTTCTGTCCCGTGCCTCAGGAGTGATCAGGTTTCTCGGGAGCCTGACCCGTGAGCCGGTTCAGAGGTCGTACTGAAAATCCCGCGGAACGTTCTGGCTAATCAGGCCCGATTTCAGCAGGCAGCCCCCCGTCCTCATTTACGGTGTAATCAGGTGCAGATGGTGCCCACGTTGCATACTGTTTGTTTCGGTTCTAAAGGCCAATTTAGAGAAGGGTATCTTAGAACTCATATGATGCTGGCCAGGGACACTGAAAGTTTATATTCCCTTAAATGGAAGGGGCTCGTTTACATTGGTTCTCATTTCCTGAAGATGCATCATGGAGCCATTATTACATATTCGAATAATGAGATCTATCTGAAATGAACCTTTCAGCTGCCAGTCCTCAAACTCAGGGATAAAATGTATAACTCTCAACCCAGAGCAAAAAAACATCAAAATAAACTAAAATGAATCAACATATATAATTGAAAGACATCCCTCAAACGAAATATCAAAAAAAAAACTCAATTAAAAATCCAATTAAAATGCTGAACAAATGGAAATATATACACCATGCTTGTATAAACAATAGTAAGTTTCTGCAGACCTAGGAAGGGTTGTTATGAACGTGTGCACCTGGAGGAAGTAAAACCTTTCAGCTGTTTATGTTTTTGGCTAAAAATATCCAATTACCTTACTGCAAGAGAATAGAAAACCTGGGTTAATGCTTCTAACTCATCCTTTACTTGTGTTCTTAACATAAGCACTGTAAAGTTACGGAACTGACATGAATGTTAAATTCTGAGCAATCGACAGGCCTGACAACAGTCTAATTTTAATACAGCGATTAATGACCTCTGATCACTTGTGTAATTCTCAAAATTCCCTGCTTAGTTACAATTGTATACGGCTCATGTGAAAATGCAAATTCTGGATAAAACCAAAGTACTGAAGCTACAGGATTTTTTTTTTAGTGTACTAAGATTTTCCAGGAGACCACACACACAAAACCACATGTTCATTAACAGGAAGTCTAAGGATGAGGATGATCCCAGCCTGAGTTGTTGTATGAAAAAATGCTATCCACATCAAGAATTAGAGCTAGTTTTTGGTGGGGGCTTTCACATTAATCTGCTAGCCAAGCTAAAATGAGTTTAGTACACATCAAAAGCAAGCTTAACCTCAGTAAACCTCACCATGCTCTCGAAGACAACAAATTATCATTTTGTGATTGTTTCTGAAGGACAATCTTTGGCTTGAGTGCTTTTAATGATCACACATTGTATGCATTACATGTGTATGAAGTGTTATTTTTTTCAGTTTTACAGTAGCAGTGTAAGTGATGGATTTCACTAACAAGCCTTCTCCTCGTTAAAATGTATAATCCCTGGGGAAAAATAATGTCACTTTCTTAATGTTGTCCTGCATCCTGGGGATAACAGAAGATATACACAGTAGTGTGTTAAAGCTTCTGGATTTATGAAGAGTCTGTCATTAGGACAGAAAAATGGTCCCTTTTCCAATGGGGAAGAGGCTTTTCAAAGATGAAGCTGAAAGAGTTGGGTCTTGCCTTCTATTGTAGTTTCATGTGTACGTATGCCTCTATATACGTGTCTGTGCGTATACATTAGTGCACAAAAGTCTTATGCAGGCCAAACAATTTTTTAAGGCTATATATCTGGGCAGTCAAAATATATTTGCTCAGGAAAAAAAAAAAAAAATGACATCAGAGTGTATGCAAATGGACAGTAATACAATATAAAGCATTTCTTAGTTTCTCCAAAATGTTACTGATATCTGGTTGGATGGCTGGAAGACCTTAGCTTCAGTTCAGTTTATTAACTTTATTGATCAGGTATTGATTAACCAAACAAGATGCACTCATAGTTAAGTTCAACAAATACATGGGTGTATTGGATATTAACTTGAGGAGGTGTTTTAAAATATATAAACTGATATGAAGTCATAGTTTTACACTAACATAGACATAAACATTCTTTCCCCCTGCCTAAGACTATTGCAGAATACTATATACACATATATTTTCAAACTACTACGCCTTAGTCTTAGGTGGGGAAATGAAAATTATGTTTAAATTTTGTGTATATTGGTGTAAAACTATGACAAACGTGTGTATATGTAGACATACAAGAATGACAGCTATTTCAAACAGAAATGCTCACTTCCAGAAAGGACAGCGTTGCAGGCGAGTGTGAAATTGAGAAGTCCGCTGGAGAGTAAATAACTTTTTTGGTGGTTGAAGCAGGCTTACATCATATTTGTTTCTTGTTGTTAGCACCTCTTTCCTAGGTCATTAACTCCATTGCTACAGAGGGTTGCAGCTACACAGGTGAGTGGAAACTCGCATGACTAAACTGGGATTCGATATTGTATCATTGACCTTGCAATTTCATATAGCCATGGGAGAGGATAATGAAGTTATTAATTATGGCATTTATATGCATCTTTAAGATGTACTTGCAGATGTGCAGTGTAACACCTTGTAATGCAATTTCGTTTTTAAGAAAATAGCACACAGATACAACTTAAATAATTGCTGTGTAGAGAAGTTATTGGCTGTATAATACATTTAGACAAACCTTTCTGTTTAAATTCTTCTATTCTGCTTTTTCTCTTCATATATATGTCATCATCATACAGATGTCACAAGGAAAAGCCAACTATATTTTTTGGAGAACGCCTATAGCAATCACAGAACTAGAATAATAAAATAATAAAATGGGCAATAATTTCTGTCAAGGGTATTAATTATAAAAGAAAAAAAACAGTGGTGAATCATCACTTTCTGTGGGGAATAAAAATGGCAGAGTGACAGACTATAAATGCAGGAGTAATCTGGGTTTATCAGCACATGGCACAAACAAAGAAGGTGATTCATTTTCCCTCCTGTTTATGAACGGGCAGAATCAGTGGACAGGGATGGGAACTCATTTCCCAGCAACATCGTGCCCTTGGGCCCTGTACGGCAGGCGCCATGGAAACACGGGTAACCCTGCCTAGAACAGGAAGAAAAATGTGGCCAATGTGATTGTGAAAGGGCTACAATAATGTTGCACGCACACACAGATGCCCACTGTGTAGCAAGACTACAATTAAATAAATACAGCAGTACTGTCAGTAAAAAAAAACAACGAGATTAAACGAGTTAGTGATCGCCACTCACAGAGAGGGTTACTTCTCCTGAAGTTGTCCTCAAGCAAAAGCTAGTTCTCCTAACTGGTGGGAAATGACGAACACATCATTTCTCACCACCACGGTTCTAAGCCTCGTGTCATTTTTCATTATTATTTTTTTCAGTCATTTCTTTGGGGAGGCGCCCCATGCTGCCTCCATTTCTGTGGTGAGCTCGCTCACCAGAGCGGCATGGAGAGCTCTCCCACTCGCCGGATCCAGTAGGACTTATCTGCTGGGTCTCTTATCCTGGGTTCCTTGAGATCTGCTCTCGTTAGGGTGCCTGTCTGTTCCCGTTCTGAGGTCCTGGAGGGCCCTCGTCGAACAGTGAGGCATAAATGCGAGGCGGCGGGCAGGTTGGGGGGGACCGAACTTCACACGGGGGGGGTGCAGGCTGACAGGGAGGAGCCCTAAGGAAAGGATGACCTCGGTCGCTGCTCCTTAACCGCAGTTCAGGCTGTTTGTGTTGAGCCTGCTCTTCCTCCAGCAGCTCCCTCTGATCCACGTTCTCCTGGCTCAAAGCGCTAAGCTGGAAGTAAAAAAGTGAAAGCAGCCAGTGACCAGAGTTCAAATGCTCTTTAAGGGACAGCAGCACGGGGCCCTTAGCTAACATACTGACTGCCATACTCTACATGGAAACTGGAACGTTATTCTGACATCAGGGCTCACCTTATCCCGTCTGTTTTTATAAAGTTACCAGAGATTTCACAAAAGACAAAGATTCCATGATATTGTGATGAAACTCGAAGCGGGGAGAGGGGAGAGAATAACACGAAGGCACTTGAATATATAAAGGTTTTCTTTCCAAAAGAAATGTTTGCTGAGCACTGTGATGTAACGCAGAAAAACTTCTGCACGTTCCACTCGACTCATGGCTTTTGGGTCACAATAATATAGGGTTCTTTGCAGATGACGGCACACGTGAAAATCTTTGATAGAAATACAAACTGACGTAACACCTCTCCAGCCATGCAGGGGGACATGGATAGAGCAACAACATAATAAAATAAACATGCTTTTACAAGAGGCAAACAGCATATAAGGAACACATTCAAATGTACTGATAGAAACAAAAGAGCATAATTTCGACTTTTAAAATGAAATGCGTAGCACCAAATTGTGTTGTTTACTTTTTTAAAACAAAGTCTTTACAATTCAATTTAGCTACCGGGTTATGGACAGAAAATGAGACTTTTACCCAATCTAAATGGTGGGGATCATGCAGAATCTGACCTTGGCCTGAATATAAAAATGCATTTACAGCTTAACTGATGTCCTTTGCATGTTTAATACAAGAGCATGGAAATAATACAGCAGGGCAATTTTTACGTAAAAGAAACCTACATAAAGCATTTGAGACGTGGCTTTAAATACAATTTTCCAAACCATGAAACAAAACAAACTGTTTCCTAATGTGTTTAAACCCTGAACATGTGCCCAATCGAGTTGGAAAAAATGGACAAAATTACACTAGACCTAAAAAACGAACTACCAGGGAAAGAGAGAAAACATAATTATCTTTTATTTTTGTACTATAATTACAGTTTTAAGTACAGCTACATTGTGGGTTCCACACTGACAGAAAAAATTACACGAATTAGTACAGCTGAGATTCAACAAAACACGGTCCGAGAAGCGTCTTTATAAGTAAGGGAGAATCAAGCTAAGCTGAGCTCCTGGCTGCTATTTATGGGGATTCCGGCAACTTCTGCTGCATTCCGGCCACAAGCACCAGCCGGGAGACATGCAGCGCATGCGGTCAGTGTTAAATGAAAGTGGGCCGGGTGGCTTTCGGCTCGGAGACTGCAGAACTGGACAGAACTGAAGCGGCGTTCTGCTCTTACACTGGCATGGGGTTAGTAATGGAGTCACGAAAACAGAATGAAATTTGATACAAACACTTTGTTTACCCCCCCTTCCCCTCCATTACTGCTGAATTACTTGGCCAGTTGTGTGCTCATCAGGCCCAAAGCTGGTTTTACAGGCCGACGTGTGGGCGGGCCCCGCTCTGACATGCGCAGCGGGACTGCGGGGGCACCAGGCAAGGAGGTTCAGGACGAGCCCTTGACAGCCTCAGGTGCTGTAGCTCCCCCCGCGGTGATGACAGGCCACCATTGTATGCTGCATGTTACACCAGGTGACATGTACTGGCCGGCTATCGGGACGGAGAGCGGACAGTATAATGACTAAAATGAAAATATGCACATCGTTAATAAAAATACAGCATGATGAACAACAATCCATCTCTCTGTGTGATGCCTGATTAACTCCATGAATTTCACATTCTTGGGGATGATTTGACATTATTTTAATACATACCTTTAAACAAATACTTATCATATCACATAAAAACCAGGAACTGAACAGTCAAAATTGACTATTATTCACATTCATAACTGCACCTGCACACTCATACAATGAAGCCTGAATACTTTTTATCCTAAATTAAGTACTATTACTGTACACCTGTTTATTTGTCTGTCCTTTGATTTAAATGCAACTTTCACAATTATTTCATTGACCCCCTAAATCCAGAAGCTAAAAGACATGAAAAAGCCCAGTACCTGAATTGCTATTTTACCTCATTCAGAATCTAAACCTCTCACAGCTCAACTAGGCAAGTGAGTATGAGCGAACAAAAGGCAAATCTCACTTGATGTATCACACAATAACACTATAAAATAAGTTTTTTTCTTCCCTTAAGTATAACTGAAATGGTGTATTCACTCCATCTCATTTCATTCATACATGAACATCAATTACTCTGTTATGAATCACAGGCATAGAAATTAGAAATCAAATCCAATTCAGCTCCATTCTAGACAGGCAAATCTATGCAGATTAGACAGGGGCAATTTAGCTTTGGCTGCCATGCTCATTTTCTTACCATTACTTGAAAATGAAGTAAGACATTCCATTATTATTTAGACTGAAACATCCACAGTGGAGTTGCTGAAATTACCTTGAAATTTTTGCTTGAGCTAGCGGAGTCATTATTTGAAACATCTTAGTCTGAATCAATATCAGTAATGATTCATTCGTTTGATTAAGAAGTGAGTCCATCTGTAGGTGTCAAGTAATTACCAGGGTGACCTATAATGAGAAGATTTCACAATCCTCCGACTCTGCCTGCTTGTTCCCTCAGCAGCATAATGACTTCCACCTCGGTCGCTTTATAACGCTTTTACGCTGCTGAGGTTTCACTCAGAGATCAGTTGCTAGACTCTGTGGCTCGTTGTGCCGTTTTCTGAGAATGAAGATTTCGTCTGAAACACGGCTGAAAATAGGTGTGAATTCAGGATATTAGGAAATGTTCCGCTTAATGAAAGACGGTTCAAAACGGCCAACAGTTTAATGACAGACCAAGCTATAGGATTTTCCCTTACTCGGATTCTCCACACGCTACTACATTTCAGTGGCGTGTTCCGAATTTTAAACGGCGCTGGAGTTGCTGCATATATGGACAAGCAATGTTCTCTTTCCAGCATAAGGAAACCCAACCAAGCTGTGTATCAGTACACATATTCTGAAGTGGAAAGCAGAACAAGGATACAATGAAACAAAAAAAAAAAACACAAGAAACTGTAAGACACTTGACACGGGCATTTCTCATACAGTATCTGTCAAAAATGACTGCCAATGTCCCCCACTAGTTTGAAGCCAGTACAGTATTTTCAAGCATGGGAAACTCTTCTGGTGTTCCTACCAAGGGAGTTCATCGTGGTATCAGGTAAGGCGACGTGTTCAGCTGCTACCCACTGATTCAGTAGAACGATGGCCTCCGTGTTTGCTTTCAGCTGCCCTCGCATGTCTTCCATTCTGCAGAGGTTCTGGGTCACCGAGCTTGCCCTCCCACTCCCCAACGACGAGAAAGCTATCCAACGTTAGCGCCACGTGGACAAGTGGAGGGACAAAAGACGAGAGACTCATGGCTCATCTGAATCTGCCGTGAATTGTGTGCAACGTGACTATCTTGGAAATGTGCGTGCAAGGAAGCACTTGAGCGTCACAAGTCGCTGGAGAAGAAAATGGGAGGCCGAGTCCCAGCTGGAGTTTATTTAAATTTCTTAACTAACATTAAAATATGCAAGCCTGTGTCTATATATAGGTGGCTATGAAACATTAAGATGGGTTACTGATAAATTTCAATTTGAGAAGACCATGTTTGAAAAAGAAATCTACTGTCAAAAATGACAGTTTCCTCACTTTATTCCTCAACATAAAGAGCTAAATGAGTCATTCCTTCTTCTAAATGAAAACTTTGCTGAGGCCGATTTATTCTTGAATGCTAAATACATTATTATTTGTGGGCTAGGGTGCTCTGATTAAGGCAAATGTTGAACATCCTTTTTGCATTTCTAAGTAATGAGTGTCCCATTAATAATGTGGCATCGATTTATTGTGTGGAACTATTCCTTTGATATCATACAAAAGAAAACAAGTCGAACAGCCGGGCACCTCACAGAGTGACAATCAGTGCAAAGTAAGTTAACCGCTATCAGCAGATGTAATGGACGAGTTCCCAAGGATTAAAAAAAACAAAAGACGACTTGGGAAAAGTAAATAAAACACAAAACAGACCATTCAATTAAATTCAGCTTTTTAGAAGCTTGGAAATGGCCATTCAGTAAAAAACTACTACTAATATTTCATTATTATTAATAATAATAATAATAATAATAATAATAATAATAATCAGCTGTTGAAGTGCAGTGTGTAGTTTTCTCGCAATGCTACTGATGGCCACATGATGTAACGATGCTGTTAGATCAGCTGATGTTTCTAAAAGGCCGTGAGTGCCTGACTGTAGAGGCACACGTTCCCTGCGATGGACCAAGTCCAGTTCAGGGTGTCCTCTGTCTTACGTCCTGAAGGTCCTGGGACCCTGCACTGGGTAAGTGGTTATGAAACATGGACCGATGTTGTAGCAGTACACTACTGATTGCATACTTTATGGTATAACTTTACAGTCAAATAATCCACAGTGCCTCTATGTTTGGGATCTTCTTCAACACGGTCTGTATTACCAGCCTCCGCCATCATCAAACTACTCAGAAGGCACCATAAATTTTCTTGAAAAGCAACTCCAGTGTTTTCTATCATCTTTCTAAGAAGCAAGTAAAGAACTCAGTCTTGCTTGAGCTGCGTATTCATTGATAGCTTGACAAAGTCCACTCCCCAAGCAAACTTAACACACATGACCAAAGTCACTGAGCTGCCATTATAGGGACTCACAACCAAAAGCAAACACTACCTGTAAGAGGTCACTGAAATGCATTAGCAACTTCCTTACGACTCTCATTTAACCTTCTTAATATTAAATGTTAATAATAAAGGATTTCACCAGAACCATGACAAAACGTCTTAAATGCAAGATGTAAAAAGGCAGGAAAGTCACTTCCAGCTCTTCAAATACTGCACCAACTTCTCCTGCACCAAATGATGACATTTCATTTAATAAAACAGAAACGGCACAATGTCTAATTTCAAACATGCTCACTAATAAAACAGTTTATAATCAACATCATATCTGTAGAAAGGTAAATAAATAAACAAATAAAAAAAGAATGCCTACACGTCAAGCTTCAAGTTTTGTTGATTGCAATTTCTACTCCAAAGGAAATAAAATGTACTGGGACTCAAATTTCTTCAGACTGCTACCAGTGAACATTTAACATGGAGATGCTTTGACAGTAATGGCTCATTCACCGCTGTAATCACCAGGCATCTGCTAATTAGGAGTAGATAATTGTGGATCTAGTCACTTGGCTTGTTGGAGGTGATACAGCACCCAGAGTAAGATGGCCAGGACTCAGCTGAACGCTCCTTCTAACCCTATGGAGCGTGTGTTTTCCTCTGCTACCCTTCATCCAGGTTACACAAAGACAGGGGGGAGACATGACTGACCTGTAAGATCACAGCATAACAGTCCATACACTGCCGACCAGGGCCATAGCCTGTGGGCTGAAAGGTGGTGACGATTCTTGGAGCCCACAGCTGTAAGGGGCCACTGGAATATATGCCACACTGTATATTGCTCACAGCTGTATACATTTGGGGGCCGAAAGCAATATTCTTTCAGGGGACCCAGAATTCCTAGTTATATCCCAGCTGCCAATACTTAATAAAAGAATAGATTTCCATGTTTTTCTTACCGGACATAAAAATACATTTTTCTTTAGCCCAGCAAACAAAACAGCTACAATAACTTTGTGTTTAACAAGAAAAATAAATTGTAAAGGACACAAAAAAAAAAACTCACATCTCCAGGGTTGGGGTTTTGAACCCCACCCCTGCTGTATTTGTGTGGAGCCTGCATATTCTCCCCACATCACTCTGGTTTCCTCCCACAGTCCAAAGACATGCAGTCTGAGCTAAATGGCATTTCTGAATGTGGGTGTGCCCTGCGACAGACCAGCAACTCACACTGGGTGTCCCTGAGCTCGTGTCCTGTGCTGCCCAGGACAGACGCCATGTCCCCCCATGACCCTTTACTGAATAAGTGGTAGGAAGGTGGCTGCATTATTATTACTGTCATTAAATACAGTACTTCATACTAGGCAATGTGGTGACTGAGTTGTTGAGAGAGAAGTTTAAGGTATTCTGGCTACAAAAGTACAGAAATGACTCTGACATTTGAGTATAGCAAAAGGAAAGAATTTCTACAACCACATCCTGCTGAGTCAGCCATGTTGGACCATAAGAGACAGTCTATTCAGACATGCTTAATGCTGTAATTTAGGTGTACAAGCTATCTTACTAAAATCTGATTTGCATGCAAATAAAACAACTTTATCACCATTATACATAATATTCATATATGCTCTGAAATGCTCCTTACGTTATAAGTGATCTTTAATGGGAAGGGGAAGAAAAAACCAGAGAACCGTACAAGACCATAAATTCCCGAGTAACAGATGGAGATAAGGAACAAACAAAAGAAAAGGACTTGATTGAAGACCCTTATCGTAGTTCAGATGATAACTCGTTTTTATTAAAACCATTTTACAGCTACAGTGTATAAACGATTAGTGAAACGCAGAAAAGAAGCCATTCATCATAATGGCATGTTTTAATGGCGCCATTAAAATGGCTGACAACTGTAAACTGCATGAAGGCAACAGGGGACACAGATCGGACAGGCATGGGTTAAAAAACTGCAAAGTGCTGTTTCATTAGGAACGTGGATCAGCGATAGGGGGCACTGCTGATGCCTGGAGGGACTGGGTGGGGCAGGTGATCATCAATTGCCCTCACCGATTAGTGTTACACCCCCTCAGTGGGATTAATAGATCACTGATAAATATCACCTGGTAGCTGGATGCTTGTGTTTTGGGTTTTAATACTGCGCAAGACAAAGCTTACATTATCATCTCTTACAAGCTTACGCGGCATTCAGGACTAGGCAAACCACACATTTGACTGTCAAAATCGCTTGTGTTCGTTTAACACCATTTATTTATTTTGCATCAATGGTTATCTGGCATTTAAGAGACTCCTTTAAGAACTAGCATATGAGTCACTGTGTAACGTGCTTGTTAACCATGCAGGATTTCTAGTATGTATGATCTAGTAAGAATAAAGGAGGATTATACATTGATTAAAAATGGTCAAGTCACACCTGTGTATTACTCAATCTTAATCGAGAGCATTGTGCTTTAATCCAGTGGTTCCAAAACTGGGGCCGTGGTGTCCTGTGTGGCATGTGACTTTTAAAATATCCTTATCTGTAGAAGGGGGGCATGACAGAAAACTCTTGGGATCCCCTGCTTTAATGATTCACGTGATGCTTTCACACAAAGAAACCCACGTTCTTTAGAAGCTCTGGTATATTTACTGGGAAACCTGTGAAGGACGAAGTGCGGCCCAGCTCGGAACCTGACCTGTGCCCAGGTCTGGTATCTTACACACCATGCTAGATCACTGTACCTCTTTGGTATTAGAGGCAGAAGTCACTAAATGACCAAAAACTGCACTTCAGAATCATGCAGTTCTGTTATGGCTGTGCCACCGAAAAAGAACCTTTGTTAAAACACGGAAAAATAATGATCAGTTTAGGATCAATGGAGATCTCAATGAACAAAGAATGTACATGGAGCATGTGCGCACACACACACACATACAGTTGTGTCTTTATAACCTTGTGGGGACCTTCCATTCATTTCTATTGGCCTAACCATAATCCTAACTATGACAACCCCAATCCTAACCCGGCCGTAAGCATAACCACAAGTAACCCAACAAAAAGACTTTTGGCTCTTTTGGTTTTTTGATTGCATTCACAGATTTTTATAAAACTGAGTTTTCCCTTAGAGGGACGTGAAAAATATCCCCAAAAGGAAAAAGTAACATTTTCATTCCGCCAGAGGACATTGTGTCCTCAAAACATGATAATAAACATGTCCCCACACACATAACTATATGTAAATTTGCCAGAACTTTCCAGTGACTGACATTGTCAAATACATACATAAACACAGAATGTCAATTGTCAAAACGTCAATCATCCGAAACACTCCCACCACCCCCCCACCAAAAAAGTATATACTTTTAATGCACTAGTTGTTATCCTACATTTCTACTCCTGCCGCTTATAGAATTTGTTTGCTATTCTTTATTTGAAGATACATATGCAGTATAGCGTAGAAATGGTGCTCTTATGTCATCAAATGTTGGCTTTAGCTCCTGTGTGGACAATCTCCTTTGACCTTAAGGCGTCATTGTCTGTTCTAGCCTTTCTGTCGTGAGCATGGCGGTGTGGTGGTTAGCGATCACTCAATATTTTAGCTCAGTTTGTTTATAATAAACGGGGTATTCTAGAGCACGTTTGATTATCTGAGTTATCTGGTTAACCAAACCAGCATTGGTACTAAGTAGTGTAGATAATCGACATTCCACTGTAGATGGAATCAGATCAAAAAAAGATTATGAAGACAACATTTTTGCTCTAGTTTTAACAGTTTAAACTAATACACACCCACACAGCCTGCCAGTAATGCAGCCCTGCAATGTGCATCAATAGTTTTATAGCCGCTGAGATGCCACAGCAGCAAGTGAAACTGGCCTCACTCAAATCCTGCAAATCGGCGTACTTACTCCACCACCTCCAGGCGACCTCCGTGCTGATTACGGAGCGCTGGCTGATTAGCAGACTGACTGTCGATCGTCTGAGCAAGACAAGTGCGAGGGTTAGGCATTCATTAGCTCTCGGCAAATTAACAGTGATGAAGAGCAACGCCAAGCTCCCAGATCCTCTCGACCGGGCAGACTCGGCCAGCGCGCCAGTCACCGTGGTGTGAATGATGACTGCCAGGAAAGACGGTTGCATGCTCTCCAGAGTGACCTTAAACATCCAAACCTATCCGGCCCTGATTAATGTGTGCTTGTGACATGAACGAATTGACTTGGAGCAAGCTGTGTTCCTTCTGAAAATCCTAAACCAGCGCCTCAGATTATTCAGATCTCTAAGTTAATAAAGATATAAGGTTTCCTTGGCTGCTGTCGCCAAGACCTTGGCATTTCTCAGATTGAGGCAGTACCATGTGGGAGCGGCACTTTAAGGATGGCTTTGGCCTGGTCGTGCTGCAGTGTAGCTGAGGGTTGCCCTTGAGAAATGTGTTATGTTCTCTCAAAGCAGGGGTCCGCAATATCGGGCTTATCTGACAGTATTTAAATCATACAAAGAATGTCTATTTAATGTCCTCTTAAAAAAAGAATAAGAAAAAAAACTTAAAAAAGGACATTATTTTCCCCCACATACACCTCATTTAAAATCTGTCCAGAGGCAATGCCAGTAAAACCATTCATTTTCTCACCAATCTCTTAAAGTCGCAGTTCAAGACGCAAGTACCACGAGTAAAAGCATACCTTGGGAAACACAGTGAAAGACAGCAGGAATCTTTTCTGAGTCTTGGATGACAGATAGTGTTCAGAATTAAATAAAAATTCACCCCTAACATTTCAAACTAAGACAGTAACATGGACCATGTGGGGGGAGGGGGGGGGTTAAAGTTTAGCACTGAACTTTAAAATTAGAAATTTCAGTCACACTTAAGAGTGACTGCATGTTTTTACATTTTATGCACCATTAACCAAAGCAAATGTAAATGGAAATAATAAGAATGGCTCCTTGAGTCCGATTGGCTCGTCTACATACCTTTAAATGTTCTGTCTCCTTTTCCTTTTCATTACTCTCGGCCCTCAGCTTCTGGAGTTCCACCTCCATCGCATCTTTGGTTTCTTGCGGATGGCTGGAAGAGCAGACACGATAGAATTTTGCCACTGGAAATTTTAATGATGTCATTTAAAGGAAACGGTGCGAGGTGACGGTTAATGACTACCGAATCCAGACCGGCACGAGGAACATGGGAACGTCACACGATATGATCCATGCTAAATGGGTCACTTCGCATTTATGCCATTTTATCTTTTATTCTCCAGCACAACAGCGATGTACGTGTCGACAAATATTTTATAGCGCATTACCATTCATCGGCGCCATACCAGACAATCAGAAAATTTCACTGATTATAATGCAAAATAATTAAGCTTGAATCTAAAGGAATAGAACACCATTAACATGTATTCAAAGTGCTAAATTGTAGAAATAAATATGCCGTGGCACATAAATCAACGTGGTGGAATTTGTAGAGAATGGAAAATAGTACAACTATTTTAACTGTTGAAAGCAATTTACTTATTGATTTCTAACAAAGCTGCATGGTGGCGGTGTGCTGTTCTGTCTATCTCATCTTTGGAATAATCACAACTGATTAAAAAAATCTTGAGAGCATGTATGTTTAGGCATCCACCCATCCATCCATCCATCCATCTTGGGGGGAGGGGGGGGGAAATGGTGCCTATCCTAGACAGCATACTGCACAAGGCTAGGGGAAGCTAGTCACACAGAGGGCTCACACAGACACAGACTTACACAGGTTAGAGATGCCAACTTGCTTAAATGCACGTGTTTGGACTACAGGAAGAAAACCAAAGCACACAAAGGAAACCACATAACACGAGCAGATTCCACAAACTGCACAACACAGAGTGCAGGCAGGATTCGAACCCCCAACCTTGGAGTTGTGTGGCAACAGTGCTACTTACTGCACAGGAAGAAAAAAAAAAAAACAAGAACAATAATCAATATACATGCAAACTGATGATTTCTGTGCCTTGACTAATCAAACCTAATACTGAATAGGAGAGTAAAGCATAAAAACGCACTAAAAAGAGGGCATAGGAATTATTTATATCTGTTGGCCAAGTAGAACGGTAAAACTGAACATGAGATTAATGTTTATGTCCTGTGATGCTTACAAAAAACAAATGCAACTTCCAGCAAATATCTGCCAGAACTATTTCTCGATTTTTTTTTATTCTTATTAAAAGTACTGGTACAGATTGCTTTTAGATTAATCAGTAAACCCTCAATGATTAATTCCTTCCATTACATTTGTAACTTCAACATAAAAAATAAAAAAAATATTTATTAGGTAATATCATGAAAACAACGTTAAAAGCGGTTAAAGCAGAGTAAATAATCAATCAGTTAAATATTCGCAGAATGCAGCACGCTGCAGCAACGCTCGCCATACGGAGATGATTCATTTTGCCGCATATGGCAAATATTTTGTATGATTTTTTGCTCAGGATGCAAAGTGACAATAGCGCAGGTAGCGGAGGAGCTGCGTGCCTCCGCCAACCCCTGACACTGTTAATGAAACATCAATGGTGCCAAAGGCCTTGGTGCGCGTTCCCAATCAGAGGCGGCGGACTGAGAGCGCGGTGACAGACACAGCGAGGTGGCGGGGGGAGCTATATGCACCGGGCGTCACTGGGGAACCAAGGGGACATGCTGCCTGACAGGGGGGCTCTGGAGAGGACTTTGATCACGCTTCGCAATGCACGGGACACGTCACGGCGGTGAAATAGAGCAGTCGTCAGTCGAGCTTGTCAGTCTGGGTCGTTTACATTCAGAGCATCGAATTAAAAGATCTTTGTCACCGTGTGATTAGAGACGCCCTTCTCCTGCAGGATAAATATGACCTATTTTGCAGGCACGGATATTAAGGATCACTCCGTTTCATACCGATTGAACGCTACCAGCTGTTTGTCGCGAGCAAGTCAATCATTAATGACTTAAACTCGCGCATTAGCATTAGGGGAGGAGCTTAAGTTTTTAAGTTTTGATGCGGCTACGCTGCTACGCCAACGGAAGTAACGGCTGATACGTTTTTCACCACTTGAGCAGTTTGTTTAACTTCGGTATCACGTGTCCTTGTAAATCAAGGAAGATTTCATTGGAAATTGAAGCGTGTCAAAAAACGAAAAAAAAAAAAAAATCTTGCGATAATGTCTCTATATGTAAATGTGGTATAGATATAAATATCTCTCGCCTGAGGCCCACCTGTCATCCACTAATGATTTCTATACATTTCTTATGGGATTAGGGTTAACAAAGTTAAAACCAATGACATGGGATGTAGTATAATGCCCTGTCAAATTGTTCTTCTCCATTGTTTCAACGTGATTAACAATTTGTTTTAACAGGCATAATATGTATACATAGAAAATAACCATCCCCACATACGCACAATAAATACAATGACAGTGATTTAAACCCATTAGGTAAGTGAATTATTTAAATGAGCTAATTAGTTCTCATTAGAGCAAGCTTCTGTCATTCACCAAGCACATATTAGAAGACGTATGTAAATGACGTATGTAAATGAGAGATGTGAATTTCACATTACTGAAGTGCACAGATCTTCTGCACCACGGCATTGTGTACAGACGTCACCACTAGGCTAATAGACCTGTACACATGTTTTTACATCCACGGCTCGTGTGTTTGAAAACACTGCAAGGCGGTCAGCGTGTGGTAATTACACATGTGCATGGAGGTATCTTCACTGGGCTCCGTGGCCATTAATCAAAGTCAGTGCGACTGGCAGTGTTCCTTGAGAGCCAAGACAAGAGGCTTTTAGAGGCATTAAAAAAAAATGCATATTCAAGGCATTTACGCTCACTGTAATTTGGGACATAGAGAAGGATGGTATTCCTTAGGAGAGTTAAGAGAACTGACATGATTGTCATCCTGCTCACATTCCCCCTTTCCCAGGGGTACAATTACGATTTGGGTTGATGCCAGCGAAGGTTCTCCTTGCTCGAATCGGGAAGCGGAAAAAATGGACAAAAAAAAAAACGGACAAGCTCCAAATCAGCCCCATGTAAAATTATGACGCTACACATTAATATGTGGGGGGGGGGGTTCATTAAGCAGATAAAAAAAAAGCAGGTGAGGTAGTTGTGACTGACAGGAGAGACTACTTTGTCTGCAGATGAACACACATTGTTAAATAAAACAAGGTAGCATGCTGGCCTACACCAAGGCACTATTCAAAATGTATGCAAACATACTGGGAAGAATTGCTCTTTAATAAAGCACCAACTTTCCTTTTAATCGTATGCGAGTTGTTGAAATGGCCCTATAATTCATTCGGCCCTGACCGTAACAATGATAATACAGCTTCATTGCTTCACATTCATGTTGACCAGTAACTATTTTTGCAGGGTTTCTACTAACTAGCGTTTCCACAGGGTAAAATTATGTTGGTGAAATACAAGTGTGAGCCATTATATTCAGTTAGACATCTCCAAACCTCTGACCCATCTACTGGATCACTTTCTTTTCAGTGTGCTGGAAGAAGTGCTTTGTATTCCTATAGATAGTTTACCAACAATACCATATATGAAGGTATTGTACAGCCACGTGCAATATTATAGTGCACAGTAAAATACAGCAAAATATTATTAAATGATAAAAGATGGAAAACGATTTTAGTGCTGTGCAACATACAAGGGAATGTTGCTATAATATGCGTACTTCAGCTGATAAGAAGAGAGACGTTTTCACTTTAAAAGACTTGTCAACTTCTTGGTCTTTGCCAACTTTTTCACATCTATGTTACACAATCTAAAAAGCTGATAATACGCAGTACACGTGTGTTTTTTCAGTGATTTTATAAAATCACTTTACTGAGGTCTGGTTTCAATGTGTTTAATAGTCCACATGAAGGAGAAAGGATCACAAAGCAAGGGAAGGCTTCCAGTAAGGCCTATCAGCAGTGTTTTGCTTTACGCCAATGACTGGAAGGTTGCCGGTTTGAATCCCACAGCCAGCAAAGTTCAGAGTATCACCACTGGGCCCTTGAGCAAGGCCCTTAACCTCAAAACAGCTCTGGGGTACTAGAAAAATGGCTGACCCTGTGCTCCCTTTTACATCCCCTCTGTGCATATTTCAAGGAGATCAAGATGGGATATGTGGGGGAGTGGGGGGTACACACACTCCAAGGTACTTGTACAAAAGGCAAATAAAGTTTCATTTCACCAGCTGGTATGCAGAGGTGCAGGGGTAAAGATGGGCCTCACCACCCATCTCCACAGGACTGGATAGCAGGTTGGCAGCCAAGCCATGTCATTAACACTCCAGACATATACTGCATATAGAAGACTTTTAGAATTGTGATGTTTGTTTAACTACTGAAATGCTCATTGACATCAATCAAAGTGAAGCTAAGGTAAGTACATTTCTTGCACATTACCTAACAAGTGTATATTCTATATCCTCAGGATTAAGTGGTGCTACATGGAAAGAAGTTTTTTGCCTGCGATTCACCTCATTATTTGCATCCCATTTTGCATTCGTTTTTTAAAAACAACTAGCTAAATATTAAAGAACTTGTTTGATTTGTTTGAATCTTATCACGTTGGATTTTATCACGTCATTGTGTAGTTTTTATTAGCTGAAAGATGACCTTGAGTGTCTTAAATAAAATGTATTCTTGTTACTGTTAACTTTAACGTAGCTAGTGTTTCTATGTAGCATGTAGTTTAAGAAGATCACTTTGCCTATGCTCTGGCAACTTAAAATGAGTATAACTAACTTGATTAACTATATACATTCCCCACTTTACTTTTTTAACATTCTTCTGCAGGTCAGTTTGCAAAAACACAAAAGTGGAGCAACGCTGAATTAGTAAGAAGAAATATGGCTATATGTATTGGCATGGCTTTATAAAAGGCTCTTGTGTGCATAAACACTGAGAGAATTAAGCTAGAGGCTGAATCACATCATCGAGATGCAGGCATTTTTACTCACACAGCATTGATAAAGGACAGCAGGCTGTTCTGCTCCTTAACTTTTGACGCGAGGCGTTCACTAGCACTCCCGTAAGAAGGCGGATGTTACGTGTCACCGACCAATACCACTGACGATAGCACCCTATTTAAATTACTCCACAGGTCAAAACGGTACAACGACATGACCTCTCACTTAAGAGTCGGCTCCAGCGCATTGCTAGACATCACCTGGTGTTCAGAAGCAGCGTCGAACGTGACACATTGTTTATTAAGCCTTGCTATCAACACTGCTGTGCGGTTAAATACAAAGCAAAAACCATTTTCAAACAAGTTCTATTGCATACAGTTTTGAGAACTAGATTCTTATAACTGAAATAAACATATTGAGAATGAATAGAAATCACAGCCAAATGCAAGTAACTGTATAGCACATAAGCTCCTCAAAAAAGCTCATGTAAAGTCAGTGAAATATGGGGCACAGGTCCAAAGACCACACAGCACCGGTGCAACCATTAAAAACATACTGCACATCTGAACTCACCAGTTTAATGGTTTCACTCAATGTACAACTGTTGACATTTAAATTATCCCAAATACAGGCATGAGATTTGTACTGGTTGGGCCAAAGGCTCCCACAGCTTCTAATGTGAGCTGTAACTACAGTGAAACGAAATCTGTCCGCTTTGTATTTAAATGAGAGACAGGTGCAAAAACACAACGAGTGTTTAACAGGGGGCTGAGAGCCCAAGCAGCGGACTGAGTGTTCCAGGGAAGCTTTGACTACCCATGATACATTTCAGCTTTGATAAATGCCTCAGGCTGAAAGAAAAAGTTTTTTGCACAGTCACTTAAACCCAATTCAGATTCATTTGCTTTAAATTATATTATGTGGAAGAAAAACAACAAAAGAACATAGAAATGTAATGTTGGGGGATGCCCGTATATACCATTCTCAGTAGAAACAAAGTACATGGTATACATTAGGGTTTAGAAATACAAGCTTCACAGCTCGGCTTTGAAGGCAGAATAAACAGAATTCATGGAAAAGTGGCTGTGAAGATGAAGACCGAATCATCGAGGTGGCTGTCTTTAAAAGAAACTCACGATTAGGAATCAAGGGTGTTCAAAGACAAGTTTGCTTGTGAGGCAGGAGTCACTGTTTAACAGGCCCTGCAATTATAAAGGGTGGACGAGAAATGGACCGGAGCAACACCCATCATCTTGGAAGCCCTCTGAGAAGAACGTGGCCAAACATTCAGCTCCAGCTGCTTCTTCAGTTAGTCATGCAGTGCAAAAGAGTAACGCCCATAACGGGGGGCAACTGCCACCTTGATGTGTTTGTCATCTTAATTTAAATGATCCAAATTCAATCGCACAATTTATTATTCACTCCGTTCAATTGGACCACAAGATGTGGGTGGTCTCAAATACTTTCTTAGAGCTCCAGTGGACAACAAAAGCAAGCAGTTTATGTAAGTATTACATCACATTTTTAAAAAGCTCTTCTATTCTGAGCCGTTTGCTTCAAACACCTTCTGAAAGCGGAATGTGGGAACGGCGAGTCGGCCGGGTGAAAGTTCACGCTTAGCCTGAGCAGAGCTACCATGTTGCACCCACCTCTGCTCCTCGACCCGGGTACTCGGGCTGGCCGCTAGCCACTGGCTGTGGTGCTGCAGGTGGGCCGTTTCCTCACAAGCGGCTCCGCTAGCCTGTCGCTGCGTCTCCAGCTTGGTCAGACAGAGAGCCATAGATGAGCCCCCTTACAGTGGTACTACTGATTCACTTCTTTTTCAGCTCCTTAACTCCACTTGTGCATTAGAATAATGACAGTGTTGTACAGGGAAAAACTCCGGTATGAATAATAAACGTTACTACTCGTTGAGGGTAGACTTATTTTTCCACCACTTCAAATAACCAAGGTTTCCTTGAACATGGTATTAATTGAGTCAGTATGCTGCTTGAAGGCCTGAAGCCTTCCCATGTCTTAGATTAAGGCGTTTATTATGCTGACTGTACACAAGACACTTTCACACAGGGCATAATTCCAATCAGGTTCCCTCAATTAAAGACCCCTTGGTTCTTTGTTTTTCTTTTTCCCCAGGACATGAAAATGCAGCAGGCCTCTGCAGGCTGTCGACCGGTGTCAGCTTGAAACTTTTGGAGGGGCTACGGGAGGGGAGGTGCATGGAGAAAGGCATGTATTTAATGTTTCCCTTGAAATGGCCTTAACAAGTCCAGGGTCGCACTTAATCAAACCCAGCGGGTTGAGACTGGTGCGTAATGTGTTGCAAATGTGTTTGAGGGGGGAAGTGAGGACGGACAAGTGTTTGGCGAAACAATGTGAGGATGGACAAGTGTCCGGGGGTACAATGTGAGGACGGATAAGTGTCCGGGGATACAATGTGAGGACGGATAAGTGTCCGGGGATACAATGTGAGGACGGATAAGTGTCCGGGGATACAATGTGAGGACGGTCAAGTGTCCGGGGGTACAATGTGAGGACGGTCAAGTGTCCGGGGGTACAATGTGAGGACGGATAAGTGTCCGGGGATACAATGTGAGGACGGATAAGTGTCCGGGGGTACAATGTGAGGACGGATAAGTGTCCGGGGGTACAATGTGAGGACGATCAATGTGAGAACAGCTAAGTGAGTATTTGCAGGGAACCCTGGAAATAAGCATGAACCAGAAGAAGGATGCTCCAGATTAGACAGTTACCAAAGGAAAGATGCCAATACCAGAAAAGGCCCAAAGGAGATGCTCGAGGTACTTCTACACTGTGCTAAGCATGAATGTTGAGCCATAGCACACCTGAAGTACCATCCCCTGTTCAGGTGGTACATACGCAATCAGGATAGTGTCTACATTCCAGGCACAAACCCTATAAAGAACCATCTGTTCAGCATATTAACAGAATGCATGACGTAAGTGCTGCAGAACTGATCATTATTTCTGTTCAGACACGCAGGCTGGACGCAGCCTCATCCACACAGGGGGATCACACTGGCCTCATTGTTGGAATCATGGATTCCAAACATACTCTGAGACAATGACTTAATCTGAAGACCATTTGCAGTTTTTTTTTATTTTTTTCTTCTGCAACCAGTCCCAAATGTTTATACATATTCTTTATATTTTCATCCACTGTAGCTCATGGGATATGTGAACAGAAGGCCCCTCCCCAAGGA
This sequence comes from Gymnarchus niloticus, assembly GCA_009936485.2. NCBI lineage: Eukaryota > Metazoa > Chordata > Actinopteri > Osteoglossiformes > Gymnarchidae > Gymnarchus > Gymnarchus niloticus. Next base: position 5,835,335 of record JAACJT020000028.1, on the reverse strand, counting down.
CTGTACTGCTGACTTTTGCAGAATTATACATGGGTAACATCGTACTATGAAATGTAAACAAAGCCGCTTCTACGGAGCGGGGGGCCAGTGGGACGTGATGACGTGGGGGGGGTAAAAAAAACTGACCAAAGCTATTAAGCTGACAAGCAGCAAACTGAGGTCTGAAGTTATCTCAGGGGTGTTAGGTGGGGGTGCTGGAGACATGGCTTGTGAAACGTGCCTCACAAGGTACTTTGACGATTTCACTTTTAGAGTTGGAATGACCAAGCAGTTCACCTTCTGCCCCAACAAACAGAGGTGCTGTATAAATAAATTCTGAAATGTGGCTTTAATTTACAGTACTTACCTCTCCTCTTACTGCTTCCAGCTTCTCCCTAAACACACATCGCTCCATTTGTAGACTTTCTACCTGTTTAAAAAAATGATTTGGTACAGATTAAATTAGCACACTTAACAAACATCACACTAATGGATATTCAAGGGAATAAAGACGAATGGAGGGCTGGGTCAGCTGTCTGATTGCAGAACCAGGCTGTGGGTCGTCGGCATTTAGGTGCCGGTGCTGTACACAAGAAAAATGCAGCATCCAAGTTCATTGACCGAGGCCACATACCTCTTCATTTTCACACCCCGACTTTTCCCGGGGGGCCCCTGACTTGGTTGTCGCGGCTACGCACTGCTCCTCCTTATCGACCAGATCCTTAATGCTCTCCTGGTGTGCCCTCTGCAATCGCTCCAACTGCGCAGTCGGTGCCAAGATCTGCAGCCCGCACCTTTGACCCTGAGGAGGGCAGTGGCAGTAGGAACAGCCAGGGATCACAGCCACACAGAAGTTTTTTTTTTTCCCCCTGCCTCCAAAAAAAAGGTCATTATTTCGTCTTGTGCCATGTTGTCTCAGTTGTTCATCATTGACTGTGGGGGGGGTACTTGATTAGTAATAGTACACAGCGTTTCAGCTTCTGCTGTCCATCAAGCCTCCTGCAATTCTACTCGGAGCTACAAAAGGCATCGGGGTAGGCCTGGAGTGCGTCGTCGGGAGGCGAAAGGCAAGGCACGCTCTGGCAAAGACCCGCGCACGGCGGGACCCCCATCACAACCGGCCGCTTTTCAAAGCTGTGAGGACCCTCTTCCACCAGCGCATAAAGCGATGCATTAATTCAGCATTAATTATAGAACACGTCAAACCGCATTTCAGTCAAAGCGCGCCCAGGGTCTCTAGAGTGTTCTTAATGACAGTAATTACAAGTCATAAAAAGGCTCATCTAAAATTAACATTTCTCTTTCGCCTTGATAGGAAAAATGTAAATAGCAGTGTGGTACAGATGTTATGATTAAGGGGAAAAAAATTACACATCGTTCTTTTGTTTCTGTCTGTGTCACACCGAACAATGATAACTTGACAAAAGCAGCAGTGGTTTAATTTCTCCAAGGAATGCGATGCAGAACGTATTAGGAGGTGTGAACCTGGTTAACATTTAGATTGTTTTTTTTCCCCTCCCCCCCGCCTTAAAGGACCTGTCACTATGTAACCTCAAATATGTGCTTGGTAGGAGCGAGTAATGAAAGAGGGGAAAACACTATTCTGACTAATAAACTGCCATACCAACGAAACACAAAGCTACACACGTCCGTCTGAACTTTTGCTGAATGGTTTTTGTTCCTCACTGATGTTCATCACCAGACCTGCGTTCCCTTGCATCTCCATGCAGGCCTCTCTGCACCTTATATAAATTCTCCATTTTGTGGTTTACAATATGCCAAAATTCTGTTGTCAATGCAATATAAATGATTTTAATATTAGTTGTTTTCTTCTGAAAAATGTTCAAATTCTGAAAAGCACAAGGATGTTTGACATACGTAGGAGAAATTTTGGATACAGTTTTGGGTTTTTTTTTTAAATATTGTTTTTCATTTATGAACCTCACCAAGTCCTTGATCATGAATAGTTTCTCATTCTTATCATGCTAACATTGTGACATGCCTCGTATAAAAGTAAGGTGTCCATTAATGCATCTGTAGCATGTAGATATTTGATATTAGTGACCACTAGCAAAAAAACAGGGTGACCCGGGCAGTTAGGAGGCTGAAGACTGTGGCCACCGACCTGAGTGCCACACCTCTTCATCAGGGAACCCAAGCGCTCTGCTGAAGGGGCTTTGCTGAAGCTAGCTGGCTTCTTGCTAATTTTAGGATTTCTTCTTCTAGACTGCTGAGCGTCTATCATCTGGTCACATGCACCGAAGAGGCAGAGATATTTAATAAAAGGCGTCTCTCGGTATTCCTGCCCGATTTCACATAACCTCCCAGCTACGGTGCAGAGCACCCTAGCTGCACTGAGGGATGTCACACTGTCACCCGTTATAATGCCTGACAGCTTATTCTGCTGCATCTTGCACTTGTGAAATTACTTTCTCCAAACCCATTCCTGGTTAATAACTAAAGGCAATAACAGCCTTTCTTTATACACAAATACGCAGAGAGGCAGGATGAAATGGTGCCGAGGAGAAGATTAAGGCTGGCGATTACTGGGGGGAGTGGATCACGTAGGCATATACAAAACAAGATAGAGGGGAGGAGCTCCCCTGGCCTGAGGCTTGGTTCAATGTTTCAATTATAATACCATGCAGAGGGCACTGCGCAGAGCTTTAGAAAAAAAACTCCCCACTTTTCAGAGAAGCACTGGGGAATGTTGCTGTTCTGTTTACACTAGACGCTTTTCGAGTCTATTTCAAACAGATCAACATTTCAAATTTCCTTGTGGAGACTGCCACTCGCACCCCCAGGGAGATGTCGAGACACTGCCTTCTTTGTACAAGCATGTAATTATTAATCCCCCCACATCCAAAACTCGAGCTGGAATTTATTGATTAGCAGATTTGGTTCTTTCCAGCTCTTTACTTTAGAATGTCTTTTCAGAGGCTTTTGTGAGGGGGCAACAAAAACACTGCCACCCCACCTCATTTTCTGCTCAGTCTAATCATTTCCATCTGCCTTCTATACTCACGCCATAACCTTCTGGTGTGAGGAGAGCCGGCAGAAGGTGTGCTTCTCAGACCCGCCTCCCGGTCACACTGTGACATGCGATTGGAGGAAACAGGCTACCTGTAATGGCCCAATGCATCCCTACAAACCGGTCAGGACACAGGTAACCAAGGTGCCCTGGCAGAAAGGAGCCACCCCCTCTACTACGCCAAAGGTTTCCACTGCTCTAAAGCACCAGTTCAAATCAGCCATCTGAGCTACAAGACCCAGCACTAGCTTTTAAACTGTAAATTGCTACTTACTTTCAAATATTATCGATGGTTTCCTTCAAACAATAAAAAAAAATATTCTTGGGCGATAAACAAAAATCTTTCCCACAGTCACACTGTGCATCATTTTTCGTCAAACCCTGATGAACAACTGAAATAAATTGATCAACACCATCTATGAGAATTGTTTAATTAAAAACACAGATCAAATCTTTCTATTACCGTGAGCTGTACTAATCACATCTGTAACAGTATCCATCTTTGGCACAAAACACTTCAACACAAAGCATGCTGGGATTTCTGTCCTACGTCATCCCTGACCGTCCGGCCGCTTGGAATGTTTGGATACCGCATGGGAACTCTTACAGATTCAGCTTGGTGGCTTCATGACAGACTGTCCGTCATCACGGCGAACAATCACATGTCTCCTAGGGAAACTTGCCGTGTATGGCACAAATGTTGCTGTAAATCTTCTCCCCCAAGGACACACTGCGGCGACTTCAATTTTATTTAAGTCAGATGGAACATTCCGCATCTGGAGGAATCTGAGGGTCGGCTTTGTGATATCAAAAGACAACTTCAGCCACGTTATTTAGCAAGGAGCAGCTCTTGTACTATGTGTCAACGCCTGGTACTTGGCTATCAAAGATTTGTAGCTTCTCCTTGTTTGCCTGGCAGCTTTCCTCTGAGAGTTGGCCGCCATACTGCAATGCATAAAAAATGAAGAAGAAAGAGAGACAGACTAAAAATCTGGTCGTTACTTGAACTATAAAAGTTGAAGTCCTAAAAGCTACTCCTAATTTCCCATCCAGGAATGTCTTGTTGAAACACTTGAAACGGGATCCCCTAACCAAACAATAAAACAATCTGCCTCACACATTTTTCGGGTTGGGGGTTTCTTCTCAGAGTCAGTAAACATGCAGTTTGGCTAACTGGCATTTCTAAATTGCTTACTGTGCGAGCACGCCCAGCCATACTGAGAACCCGCTGCCTTAAGCCACCAGTGGTATATTACCCAGTACTACATGTACGGTGTCTTAAAAAGACACGTCCTCCATACTAAATGATCGTTAAACTCTTACCCCTGAGTATTCTGGTCATTTCACAAATGCATAATGATAAACGAGGACTGAAAGTCAGTTCATCATCCCAAAATACAATACACGGCAATTACAGAATCCACTGCTACAGGCTGGGCAAAACGCTGATCGTTAGTGACTAATTAAAACAGCAAAGGGTCGTCTGCCATTTAAATATGCATATTTATGACTGAGAGGTCCTGAATTACAGATCTATTTTATCAAGAAGAAAAATGATACCACCATATGTTAAGTGATGGCCACGGTATGGGTAGGGCTGGTGCACAGTTCGTTATTAAGCTGGTATTCACAGGAGATTCCTTATTAATAACACTAATGGATATTCTAATCGCACTGGTACTCACAATCGTTTCGTAGTGAGTAAAATGAGCCCACTAATGCCTTAATAACATTCATCTAACGATAAATAATGGAGACTACCCAGTGAAGTCCATTAGGGGTATATATATATATAAAGGGATAGATTGGGCTGCTACCACTATATTCAATAATTAGACAGCATAAACATGCAGCAAAAAGTTTAGCTTGCCCTTCAAAGTTCATCAGAATCTTTCCGTTCTCCGTGTTAAGCATCTTAAACGTAGCCCTCTTCTGTGTCTAACTATATGCTCGATTTCATCACGGGACATCGCAAGCGGCTCGCAGTAAACGCAGGCCTATGAGATCACCGGCCGCTTTTCCGTGAAGCTCTCTGTTGCTAACACACTACGTACGACATATTTTACCATCGGCCAAAGTCCACACCTCAGTGCCACCACCAAAAGACACGGACCATGTGGAGAATGACCACTTTTGACAACACAAGTGAGCCAGAGTGTGCCCACGTGCTGCGAGAAGGACATTTCAGTCCGCCGACACATACAGAGTGTTGCTTTTCTGCTTCCGGCCACTGTCAAGCCAACGCTAACCCTTATTACGCTGAAGCATCATGCTGGTGGCCCAAGGCTTCCCTGTTTAAAAAGGAAAGCAGGTACTGTTCCCTCTGACTGGAGAACTGCTAAAAAATAAAATGGAATAAATATTCTGCACTGGGCAGCGGTTTGGATTTTGGAGCCTTATTCCCACTTAACCCTGGACTGTTACAGGGGCTGGTGGAAAAGGCACTGGACTCAGAGGAAAGAGAACCAGATGTCTGCTCCAGACAGGGAGCTATGTCACACACCCATCCATATCCCAGATATTTACAGCTCCTCAACATGCAGCCCAACTCTGTCCTAATGATGGGAAGGGTGGGTCCCCGCCTTCCTATTTCAGAAATGCTGCTATAGAGCAACAGCAGTGTGACAATGAAGTAGGTTACCAGGGAACGATTTCAGAATCATTCAGATAACGGTAAAGCTTTGGTTATAATCATGCAGCAAACACTGGTTAAAACAAAATGAGTTATTATGGATGACAAACATTGACAATGTCCTTGGCTGGTGTTTGGGTTTTCTCTGCATTAGACAGCTACAGCTGGAGGTCAGTCAGTGTCTTTCCTGCTGTTAGAATGTTCCTGTTTTGAGGATGTCTTTACACTTTTCCAGTTCAGCCTTCTGTTTTGTTGAAAGATTTCATGTTGCTTCAACTTAAAAAAAAAAAAAAAAAAATGAAGCATGTAATTCAGCTTGCATAATTCAATCAAAAGATGAATTATAATAGCTGGATGATTTGAGGGATATTTTAATGAAAACTCAATCGCAGTCTCACTGATTTCTGGTCTGAAAAGATCTAAATGGTCTTTAGGTATTAAAGGTAGTGGATGGAAGATAAAGTGTTAGGGTTGCTTAGGTGTAGTATCAAGCTGTCAGTTTCTGCTGAGGTCACAAATATCAAACCCTACTTCCAAACTAGTTACTTTGTTTTTTTTTTGTCGAAGGTCCGTCTTGTACCTCTTCAAAGCGATGCTCCCTCCGCTCTGCAGCCATGCGTGGATTCGAGCCTCTCAGATGTTTTTGGATCTCCGAGAAGGTCCGCGACAGACCGCCATGTTTTTCTTGGATCTCCGTGGTATCGTCCTGCGGCCTTGAAATGTGACACTCTCCATCTCTTAGCTGAGGACACAGAGACCCGTTTGAAACGTCCCGTGAAAGAGGCCTATTTCTCTCGTGCTGGCGTCTCAAATGACCCACAGGAGTCAGGGCTAATGAGCTGTGTGAGATGGGAGAAGGTCTGCGAAGAGGAAGAAACACCACTACATTGTCTGCACAGCGGGGTTCCACCCTAGAGGTGGGTGGCAAAAAAGTGCATGATATTTATTTTTTCGTTACAAGACACCTCACTTACATGACATTACAGTCCTAAATCTAGGTTGATAAAGATACAATACAGAAAAGTAAACCACTACATACTCACGTCTGTCTTTACGATATTATAGAAACCCATGATAATGACCCAGGTTGAGTATTTCTAATTCTAACTGAATTCCCCTATGGGCGTTGTCTAAACACCATTAGAAACAAGCGGTACAGTGGTAAACTACTGTGTGCCATGGATCAATCAGGTCCAGCTGTGCTTCAACAAAACCTGCCTTGTTGCAGCCATAAATCGGCATATCTGTGAAACCTAACCTGCAGGCTTTGGTACTCGCTGCAGAACATCTCCAGCTATTCATACCATGCCTACATTTTGCAAGCATATTAGAAAATGTGTTTAGGCAGCCAAATAATTAAAATAGTACTCTTTCAATTACCAATAAATGGCAGTCGTTTTGAGCCTGACAAAACCAAGCTGAAAACAGTCATCGTCGGGGGTAATTCAAAAATAATTTAGCCACACTCGAAATCCACTTACACCATACATCAACTAATGGCTTTGACCTAAGCGGGAGGCCATTTCAAACCCGATTTCCTTCGGATTCATCAGGCTTGACCATTTCTGTACTCAAAACAATCCTTGGAGGAATAAAATAAGCTAATGTTATTAAGAGAGTTCTGTCACAAGAACAAAGGCCATTAAAAGCAAAAATAAACAAACAAGGAGGCCCCTTGAGGCCTTGGCTACAACTGGTGAAGATTAATGCTACTGTTGGCCTGAGGTCAAAAGCAGAGACTTTCAAAGTTAAACATCTTCAAATTTCATTCCACTGATTCTATATTCATCTGTCATGTCGGTATGAAATGGTTTATATGTAGTTGGTAGCCTTACTATTTTTGAAATATGAACAGAAAAAATAATGTGGTTTCGACTAACATGTTTTAAGCTTAAAGTCGAGCTTCCAATTACTACTACCGAGAGTGTACGTATGTGATTTCAAGGCAACAATAATTACTGGTTTTAACATCGAGCAGTGATGCCAGGGAATTCAGTCTGAGTATAACATATCAAAACTCTACCACACTTTCAGGGAAGAGAAAGGAGACTTAGGAGAAGAAGAAGAAAAAAATTAAATGCAGGATTCATTAAAAGTTAAGGGACCAACAGCAGAAGATGTACAGTTTTAATAGGAGAATATCAAAATTAATATTAATGAAAATTTTAAGACTTTTTAGCAGACAAATGGCTTAAATTCTGTAAGGCCAATTATGAACTGGCATTACTGTGTCATACCACAGCTGCTAATGAATGGCTACTTTGATTCATGCCTGGTGAGTTTCTTCTCGGGAGGGGAGGGTGGCATTGCAGGGATCTGAGGAAGCAAGAAGCAAAAATGTCCATATCTTCTTGCTCTGGTCACTTTAATTCCTTTATTTAGACTGCATGTCTTGCAGTTATCATAGCGCCATCATGTTCCTACAATTTTGCATTTAAAGTTAGCTAGGCAGAAATACGTGGTAACTACTGGTCGCAGAAAACATATCTTTGTGAATCGGAGGGAGAGTCAGGAGATCAACTTAATTCGTATTGATTTGCTCCACCTGCCCCCTCAGCACTGTGTATATACTGGTGTTCTTGATTTTGTTTCAACCCCAGTAACCCAGACCACATCTGAGACCTGTAATCATCTCGAGTTCAATCCCTTAACCCTTAGAAACCTGCGTCCCCTGCCAAGCCAATGCATCCCGTGGCTGCGTTCACCATCCCAGCCAGACAATATCTCATAGTTTTAAAACAATTGTTCCAATAGACTGGGAAGATGGAGGAGAAAAGTCCCAATGGGTAGGTAAACCATAACTCTAAAAAATTGTTCATTACGATGAATTAACTCACTGCTCCATTGGCCAAAATTCTGCTGTAAAAGCCACTGAATACTTATTCATATTAGTGAACGATCACTGAAGTTTTTTCTGTGGAGAAGAAAAATCATTGGAAGATGACCACCACTAACATATTTTGACAGCACTTTTAAAACAAGACAAAAAAGTTTCAGTCGGGCATCTTTGAAATGCTGTGGGGGTTTCACACATAAGCCTGCAGCCAAGCTAACAAGCCACAAATAAAACTACTGAAAGCTGCAGTCTTTCATTAAAACGGCACTGGCCATAAACACGAAACCCTACCGGTAATGAAGACGAAGAAATAAATGAAAAAAATCATCATCACATATTTATGCCAAAACATTAAATACATTTTTTGAAGCTCACCACAGAAGCACATGTTGTTTGATTTGCACAGGTACCATGCCGAGCGAGAGGGCAAGCCGAAGTTTGCAAGGTCGCAGCAAAACTTGCTTCGCTCCTGGTTAGTTTCTATAAAGAACCAATTTAACGACCCGCTGCCGAGCACGCTCAGAGGAGTGCCGCGGACCTCTAATTACAAACATTCACCAAAATGCAAAAAAAAAAAAAAAACAAACAAAAAAAAGGAGCAGCAGCTGCAACAGAAGACCTTCAGGCCTCTAACTTCGGTCTTGATACGGAAGTATTTTTTTGCGGAATATATTAATATGTGTTCAATCAAGGGTCCTCCCTGAAATCTCGTTAGCATTTGCAGCATCAGGTTTGTTATCGTCAAAGCTCGGATTTTGCCAACCAAAGGGGTGAACTAACAAATTTTAACAATAAACCCCAGCTCATTAGCTACAAATTTTAGCATAATGATGCAAAGGCCTTGTGACACAGTTAGACACAGGGGAGAATTCTGACACGCTGTATAATAATATATAGTGTTGTTGAGCGAGCACTAGTCAAAGACAGGTCTCATAGTGAAATGCTTTCTATTAAATGTGAAAGCAATCAACTGGCAACCATCCACCAATGGGGGAGACGAATGAGAGGTGGTAATTTACATAGCAGTGGCACCTCACACACATGGAAGGAAGAAATTAACTATAACCAACAAATCTGAGTCTGGCTGAAGACAGCTGACCTAAAACACACATCAAACAAGCAAATTATTCCAGCAGAGCTTGGATATGCAAAGTCGAGTCAGCTGACATCACCAACACATGTTATACATACACAAAGCACAATGTCGATTATCTCAACTAATAGGGACCAAGCATGGGTTGCTTAAAGCTTGGATAATGAAACAGACATGGGAATACCCAGCTTATAACAACAAACTGAACGAAAGCTCATCGAACACCCTCCTTGGTCTATGCAGGATCTAAAGCCAACATTTGCTTATTATAACGGTTTTACACATACGAACATTTTAAAAAAAGATCATGTCTGTGTAATACTGAGTATCCTTTCTTTTCAAACCACAATCATGGTGTGACCTATGATATAACACACAGTCCTTGTTCAGAGGCTCCTACACTGGGGAATACTGAGCACAGCTGAACATCAAAGACATTCAGAAGATCTCAATAAGACACTCTACTGCAACAATCCAGGCCTGCTTGAAATACGTATAACTGCAGGATGATACATTTCGCATTTTCCGCATTTTCATGTGACTCCTGTCAGACATCAGTGGCATGTGTAAATGAAACTCCATATGAAACTTCAAAGGATAAATCATTCATCAGAAGTGATTGCATTATAAATATACAGTGTATCAGCACCGGGCATCAACACTCTGCCTGGCCTTCAGATTCTCCACTAGAATGACCTGGCTGGGACCTTTCTAACTAAGAAGTGGGACATTCTTAAGGCTTACCTGGAGTTTCAGACACCACAATACTTCCTACTTAGGCTGGAGCTGAGAGCACAGACATGCTCATTAAAGCACAGAAGAGTGAGACACAAACAAAAGACAAAAAAAAATAAACAATGCGAACAGAAACTGACACCATTTTATTTTTAAAGAAGACTATATTTTACCTGCTTCATTGAAATGATTAATGAGAATGATGCAGCACAAAACAATGGGAGCTTGTAAATGTTTTCACCAAACTACACTCCATAATACTTATTAAAGTTATAAAAATAACCTCAGTGGAGCTAAGAGGCCCGTGTAAGATTAACACCTAATAAAAGCATTATATAAAAGTTTATTGCATTCCAACCAAAACGTATTAAAAACCCCAGTCCCAGAGGAGAAATGATAACAAAACAGTCATCTTCCATCTTTAAAGATTTGAGAAATTAATATAGAAATAAAAGATATAAGAAAGTAAAACAGAAATCTGCGAATAACTGGAACGCGAAGGGAGCCATCAGTAGTCTGAATTCCTCTAAACCATCCCTGCATTCTGTTTTCTCCTGGGGTTTTTTTTTTGAGGCGATCATAAAAAAGCAGCGTAACAGAATGGGTGAAAGGCAGATCCCTGGTCCACCAATACATGAGAAGCATAGAAATCACACTGAGGAATCCTAATGTACAATATGATGCTAAATGAATTACTAAGCGTATGCCAGTACTAAACTGAAAAAAAAAACCTTCAGACCACCCATGCTGATAAATGTGTGGCTGCTAAGTGGTAGTGCAAACTATTCAGAACACCTTTCTGAAGATGATCAAGATCAGTACAGTCACTCAGATAGCTATTACAGACATCTGGAATGTCTGTGCCAGACTGTTTTGGTTTTTGTGAAGCCTAGAAAACAGGGGCCACCATTCAGCAGAACCGACACCTTATCTATTTATGTTGCAAGGGCCAGTGAGTTAAACTCTATCTAAGCACCTGGATTTATGACCTGAAGTTTCGAGTCCCCGGAGGGGGAAAACACGCTAGGGGAACGTTTTCAGTATGTATCCGGCTCCGTTAACAGAAGCTCCGCCAGTCGCTGGGAAGGAACGCAAACGCTAACCGTGTAAATAAGGGAATGCAATGCAGCGACAGCGCACATTAAACTACAGCACAGCGCGCACTTTCGCATCCACATTGTCACATGCTCGGCACGAGCTGGCACACCTGCATACAGCCAGCAAACGAAGCGCTTACGATGAAGGCAATTGATTGAATACAGACGGTCCCTTTCCTCCCGGTGACACGCTCTCAGTCTGCATATTCGACACGTAGGCCCATACGTCTAATGCATTCACGTTCGCCCTTATTGATGCTTTCGGTTCACGCGTACTGCACTGAGCGTAACAGGCGCCCCGTATTTGACTCTGCTGTCTCTTCCCTTCCGACGACGTTACCCCGGCTTCACAATGCAGCACCATATCAAACATGCTTGTCGTCTGCTTCTTGACAAGAATAACTTCTTTCAAGTGTAAACAAACCACATTTTCCCCCTGAAAGTATACCCTGCAGTTCTCAAAACACAACTTTTTTTTTTTCCTTGTCGGGAATTGTTTAGATTTATTCGAAATAATGTTGTACTCCTAACAGAGATAGAGGTGGGAAATGTTCTGCCTCCTAACAAACACTCTGATCATTGGACTGGACTCGCTGCCATGCGTACCACTATACGATTTACCTACACACACGGATGAGGGCTGCTGATAATCATTACTGCCACTGCAGAGTCACAGACAGGCTGAACAGTGATGCAAGAACCTGGTGTCAAAGGGTGCAGGTCACAAAAAGGTCAAGCTCTAGCATAACTATGAACCTCAAGTGATGGATAATAGATACAGTCACTGAGGCACTGCAATTAAAATAAAGATCAGAGGAGTTAGAAAGCAACAGTTCATAAGGCATAGAGTACATCTCATACCATCGTTAAATCATTTCACGCTAATGTGATGCTGTGTGTTAAGGCCTAGGGCCTCGATAATGGTGCTATCACAAAGTCACCGAGGACCTCTGAGCTGCACCTGCTGAATTGATTGGGAAGCCTTTGACACCATAGAGTAAATTTTAAGCTGCTCATGACAATCAGGTGACCTAGCACCAGCCAATCAGTGCATCAGCTGCATAAAATCGCTCTCAGTCTCTTACTGTATGTTACCGGGAGATATTTCACTTTCAGTTTTTAATGAAAGTCTATAGCGAGTAAAATGCAATCTGTAAAATTCGATGACTTGCTTTGTTTGTTTTTATGAGGTCAATTACGACACTCATGGCATATGTTCCCAATTGCCTTCGTTTATTAATGACGTCTTCATGTGAAGACACTTTCTGTAGCAGATCCAGATATAGCAAAATGAATACGAAAATACAGTCTCCCATTTAATAAAATTTATAATGATCAGCTTCCAGACAATACACTGTACTGCAAAAACATGCACGGCAGTCTGGATGAGAGTAAAACACTGAGAGGTGACTGTCAGGTGTGCAGCAGTGACAAATATCTGCTGAAGGCCACATTTACAAAACTACCAAAAGATTGTATTAAAAACACACCATGGATGATAGTTTTGAATTAATGAAATTTTCAGGACGGACATATTCATTAGCTTATGATAAAGCTGAAATCAACAAAACTAGCTAAAGAGACGAGCGGCATTCAGTTGAGAAGTGGTGTGGCCTTCGTGCCGTGCATACGGCATCCAGCGCGAAGCTCTTTTCTGAGCCCTGCTCGGAGGGATCCTTGCCGGAACTCGGGTGCTATCGATTTCTCGAAGCATCACCATCCCTTTTTTCCCACCGCGGTCATTGAACAGGAGGGAGGTTCAATGCAAAAATGTGGCTGCTACTCTGGTTTTCATCGAAGCGATTTGTACCGCGGATTTGTTTGCGCGGCGAGCAGTGCCTGCCGCCTCATTTCCCGTTTCAAAGCTTTGATTGGATAACTCATCTTTGACGCCTGATATCCCCTGGTTCGTGTGCCTTTGTGGGGTGGAGATCATCTTTCATGTAAGAGCCTCAAACTTACAGAAAGTATTGTGCTTATAGTATTGTTCTAATGTGTGTTTGGTGCACAAATGAAGAACAGCTGCTTCACATTTTATCCTACCAACCTGTTGGATGCTCAACAGGAAGATGTATGGGGATGTCTGAGATAGACACGTACCACTCAAGTTGTTTCAACCCATACATCCAATTTCCATACCTCTCATCGTACGCAAGGACGAGGGGTCTAGTCCTTTTAGTGGGTTAGTAAAACTGGAGGCTTTTTAAGTCACTTTGAATGAAGCAAAATCCTTACCCCATAAAATCACGCAGCTGCTCCACACATTAAACCGAAGCACAACACGCTTTTAACACACTGCGCACGCTCACAAGCACAGCTGCGCACAGCCTGCACGCTGAGCTTTTTACGCACAGCTGATTTGAATACAGACGGGCCCCCTGTCACTCACTGACACGTGTGTTACCTGTATATTCGACACTCCCCGTTCAAGCTCGCCATACCTGAACGGTTTGATGGGTCGTACAGCTACACGTTCATTCAACAGACGAAATTGGAGAGGATGCTCGAAAGAGGTGCATCATCCTTTTTTTTAATTTGCTACAGTGAACAACATAGTCCGGATTCCATGCGGCTGGCCATTTTGTTTCTCAGTGCAGTAAATTTTAAACAACCAGCCTCTCTCCCATTTCCATCTCTTCTTATTCCTGTAGATAAGACACTTCATTCTCTCGGGTGGTCCTGAAAGTAATGGCAGAATCCCACGTTGCAATTGGTGTTTTTAGGTCTGTCCCCAAGCAAAAGGTACATGAAAATGATAAGAATCTCCGCCATCCACCTGGCTTAAATTGGCTTAAGCTCGACTTTGTGCCTTTGTGTCTCCTGGCTCACGTTTCAGAACCCGCACACATAACCTTATTATGCAGTGTAAAGAGAATGAAGAACCCTGAATTATTCAGCACTTCAGTTCCCAGTGAAAAGAAGTTCAGCAGAATTTAAATGATTTCAAAGGAACTCCCAAGGACCTGGATTAATTAGCTCTCACCTTTTGTGGAACGGAACCTGACAACAGCAATCCAATCTGATTCCCCCATGTTGAACGTTATGAAATATTACATGCTGGAATTAAACTCAAAGTACATTTTCTACATCTAGCCCTTCGATTTCTGAACAAGATCATTTTCGGCTCTGCCGTTCAATGCTCTTGGCTAATCAGAATTTTGAGCAGGTTAAATCTGTCGCGAAGCGTCCTGGGGGGAAGAGACGGGTGCTGACAGGAGTCGAGCAGGACGGATAAATAAACAAACACGCATCTCCCGTTCATGCGACGGCCTGGGCCCATGAATTATTGACACACACCTGCCACAAAGCCAGAATCAGGACACGCAGCTCTGCCCGCTCTGCCTGACAGCACTTCCGCAGCCTTGGAGGGGCTGAGAGTGGCTGAGGGGGGAGGAGGGGGTGCACCGTGACCTCAACCTCGCCATGGTTACCTGTCATGTGATGGTCAGGACCTCCCCCTACCCCATGGTTACCTGCCGTGTGATGGTCAGCTCCCCCCACCCTCACCCATAGTTACTTGTGGTGTGACAGTAAGCCCCCCCACCATGGTTACCTATCGTGTAATGGTCAGGACCTCCCTTCCCCCGATGGTTACCTGTCATGTGATGGTCAGGACCTCCCCCCATAGTTACCTGTCGTGTGACAGTCAGGACCTCCCCCCATGGTTACCTGTCATGTGACAGTCAGGACCTCCTGTCGTGTAATGTTGTAATGTTCAGGCCCCTCCCCCATGGTTATGTGATGTTTGATGGTCAGGACCCCCCTCTCCCAGCGCCATGGTTACTTGTCGTGTAACATTCAGGATTCAGGAACCCCCCCTGCCTTGGTTATGTGTTGAGGGATGGTCAGGCCCCCCCCCCCCCCCCCCTCATGGTTACCTGCCGTGTGACGGTCAGGGCCTGATTGTTGGCCTTGCATCGTTCCACCAGGACCTCCTGCTGGGCCTGCATCAACAGCTGCTTTCCCAAAGGCACGTCTGCCTGGAGCTTCTCCGCCATCTGCCTGCGATGTGGGGGGGCAGGGGGGAACATAGACAAAGGACAAACACAAAGCTCAACACATGTTGCTGCGGCAATCTCTGATGTACTTGAAATGTTCAGATCTGTAAGTGTGTACCCTCATACACAGATGCACGTCTGGCCAGATGCATCAGGCATTGATCATGCGTGGGCTACCAAACAAATTGAAGCTGCTAGTGATTTTGTATCGCTTTGTTTATTCATGTACATGCCCAGTAAATAATGAAGCCACATGAAAGGAAATCTCATCAATCTTTCTTCATGCGTTTGCTGCAAGGCTTAATAAGAAGTTTCCTCACCAAAATAACAGCATTGCTTTGGGTCATTAAGTGTCTGAAGCAAAGTGTTCATTTGAAGTATTATCATCAAACAAAAGTCTGTATTTATTAAGTCTCAGCCCTAACATTTCCCTTTATTAATGCAAGACAAATTAGGTTGGCAGGCTTAGAAAATGCCTTACATAGAAGAATTCACCAAGTATTCTACGTAGCGCTAATTTAAAGCATAATGCGCACCCAGTACAATGAAAAGAAAAAGACACTGAAAAACAATAGTGACTAGCTGCATCAGCATTGCCTATCTTGATGGTGTGGGGATTTAGGTAAGATTTGACGTTTGTAATACAGTTTTCACGAACGCACAATTAATAAACAATCGAACAAGTAACACAATAACTTTTCTTCCCCCATTTGAGAGGATGCTAAAGGACACTTGGCCCTCATGGGACTGAGGACAAAGCCAAAGTGCTGAGGGAATCCCGACACAACATCCTGGAAGTGCGATGCTACAAGCTAATCAATAACATGCCCATTTCCACCCCTAGACAATGGGACCTGGCTGCAGCTGCAAGGCGATCAATACTACAAATTATTACAATTTCCACAGACTCAACTGGACAGTCCATTGGGTGACAACACTTGTGGGGGCCACTAATGCCACAGGAAAATACCGTGTGCACGTGTGTGTAGACCCAAAAACACACAGGGACATACAGAGGCTGCCAAACAAAAATGCAGATGAATAGAAACGTCGAAGTCTATCTGAACCACACTGCATTTCTGACTGTATGCTTTATATCCATCGGTGCTCATACACACAGACAAGAAACTGGGGCGTATTTGCGTATAAATATAACAGCTGAACACCGCATGTCAAGGAATATTACAGCGGGCTGCAGACACTGCCGTATGCTTACGACACTCCGCGATGCGGGAGCCTGGGTTACGACATTCGGCGGCAACAGCAGATCGAGATTTGGACACCCGCCTTCAGAGTCCTCGTCGGGCCAAAAAAAAAAAAAAAATGTGCACGTAACTGCAGTGTACAGAAAACGGGGGATGGGGGGGGTCTGTCCCACGGGTGGAAGGGGCACATGGAGAAGAAGAAGTTCTGCATATAGGTTAATCGTTTACATCAGCGGGCAGGGTTTTTAATGCCAAAACAAGAACCAGCACACCAGCAACTTTGAAAACTGAGATCATTCCAGATCACAATCCCATAATGATCGAAGCTTTTTCCCTCACACCATGTTAAGAAAGAAGATATTAATTTTTGCTCATCAAAACAAACTAGAAGTACAATTACACCATGTAATTAAGTGCATTTTGGGGACATCAGCTCCTATATAATTTGAGATAAATGAATGAGAAAGCAAAAGGAGAAAGACAATGATGGAAATGATTTCTCGTCGAGAGTCTGGTGAAAATGTGGAAAAGTTTGAAAGACGGGTGCAGCCGTGTCCCCCACCCCAGCATGTACCCCTCTTACCAGACCCGCCCAAGCTCCTCCTGGTTGTCGTAGACCCGCTCCTCCCAGGCAGTGTTGGTGCTCCTTAGCTCAGCACAAGCTTGCCGGGAACTCCTCTGCCGTGGCATGGCCTCCGCCGGTTTGCCCGGCTGCTCCTGTGCAGTACCCAGGCCTCCATCCAGTGCTGAGGGCTGCTCCCCCCGGGCAGCCAGAGCATGGCCTGGGGGGGGGGATTTGGCAAGTCAGGTGGCGGCGAGCCCACGAAGTTGGGGACCATGCCTCAGGCCCATGATCAGGCACCGGGGAGCTCCTTCAGAAAGGTCTCATTGTTTCAGGAAAGACAAAGTGACAGGAAGCTCCCCTGCGTATCTGGGGAATGCAAACTAATAAACAGCAAATATATATGAAAAAATACAAAAAATAAAGAAGCACTTCTACGTGACTATGAATTAAATCATAGGGTTGAATTCACAAAAGGTGAAAAAATCAGTTAACACAATAATGGAATATTTCTATACTGTAATAAAATGTGACCAATGACAAAACTGAATCCATTTTATCATGTTAAGATATTTTGAGATATTGTGAAAAATAAAAACTATTCATGAAAAACCCTTTGTTGTTGTGCTGAACAAAAGAAAAGCTTCCAATTTCTATCACTAGATGGCACTCTCTACATTAAACCACTCAATAACTGCTGCATCCTGGAAAAATATCCTTTATTTAACAGGAAATGAAATCCTCTTGTTCCACACTTACTACATTTAGCATTTAGACTATATGTAAAACGTATGGTTAATGCATCTACATTGACAGAGTACCATTTCTTCAAACATTTTAATTTGAAGCGGATTATGAAGTTAGCGGTGTAACCTTTCCCCGCACACTTCTCTGCTCAGTTTAAAACCTCCGTTTTCCTACCGTTCCGATGTGGGAATTGCGGCCATCCAAAAATGGTGCCTGCTTTTGAAACGTGAGGTATAGCACAATGATTGTAGGCAACTAATTATTTCTGCATTAGAGTGGTGCTTTCACTGCCATGGGGGTACTGACAGGGTCAAGGGGCAAGGTGGATTCAGAAATTTGTACTGGATGCATGGTAGCCCATGATTAATTTAAGGCATTATAGAAACAACTGTTTAAATGGGAGCCTTAGGAAATTGCCCAGCTAGCTTCAATCGCTAAATATTTAATGTACAATCATTATTTCCAGCCTATATTAACTAGATTACACTTTGCTTCTTGTGTAAAATTTACAATAAAAATACTAAATTGCAACATCTAGTCTCACATCCAACAAATCAACGCAACGACACCATTTTAGCATGCTGTCGAAGGAGGTCTGCCCAGCTAAATGTAGTCCATGCATGCCGCGCAGGTGAGTTTAGGGGAAAACAGCACCCCACCCCACCTGCGACAGACGGAAGAGCTCCCACGCCGATAACTGCTTCCCATCCCAGACACTCGCGACAGCGGGACTATGTGAGAGCAACAGAACATGGCCAGTAGGAATCCGCGCGCTGACCTGAGATCAGCCGGCTGCAGCTCTCTCGCAGGCCGAAATGGCAGTGAATGGAGTCTACCTTCACCTTGGATGGAAGCCCAAGCTGACTCGCAGCCAGAGGCACCCACAGCTGCTCCTTTATTTACAATCCCTTTGGCAGCCTTACAAGTGCCCGAGGCTGTAACACAGCATACCTAATGTTAGAGCTGGCAGGTAATCTTATGTCAAACATACTCCTTTGATATAAAGTGATCAATAGATTCTTGTAAAGAAGTAATTTCTCAGATGTCTCTACCAACATTCTATTTATTATAATATATACTTATACACACACACACACACTTTTTTCCCTTTTTAAACAAGGTCGATTCACACCGAAGCCCTGTTGTGTGAAGTGGCACAGGAAGCGATGCCATGAAACGGTCTGTTTAGATGTTTCCGATGCGAAACCATTTTGGATCGATAGGCTGCATAATACAATCATCTGCCATGCTTTGCTTGCGTTGGAGGAGAGGGCTTTCTGTGAAGCACTCGGGGTTTTCTGACAGAAACGTCAAACAATTCTTAAATTTCTACCACTGGCGCTGCAGAATTACAGGTGACATTGCAAAATGAAATATCGTTTCAAATTGTGGGTATTCCTGACAAAAAAAAAAAAAAAATCCTTTTCTAAATATAGAAAAACCCTGTGTACTGCACCCTAAATAAATTGTAATGGAAAAATAGCACAAATATTACCATGTTAAATTATTACTTGAATGCTTTAATTTATGCTTTGGTTCATGCATGTTTACTGTTGCCATTTCCATGGTCCTCATTAAAGTGGAGGGAGCAGTTAAGTCGATTCTGATTCCTCACAAACTGATCTGTATATTAACTGTTAGGCATGCATCATGTGCTGTCCTTTTAATGGTTTGCCATTACTGCAAACCATTTGACCCGCTGCATAAAATATAACACCAGCAGCCACCTCCCCAGCCCAGCTTTTCCTTTCTCAACATTTGCATTTAGATATGCAGCTGTAGAAAGGACGCTCCCTGAATCCTCCATCTGAAATGCCACGTAGCACTTGCAGCGTGTTCCCCCAACTGCAGGTCCACCGCTGATGGACAGAACAAGAACCATAAATCATGCTACTACCAGCCAATCAGAAGGCCCACTTTACCATTGGAGCCGATTGGGAGGCTTTTCCTAAGAAGCCATATTCCTGCAGACAGGACATTATGTGTTCATATATTCTATTCCTCTTGGGTTAAGCAGAGAGAACTAAGGATGGCCTGACGGATGGAAGTGTGCTTCCCACAGAGGAAGCCAATTACAACCCTGGTCCAGAGTGAGGTAGCCAATGAATTAATAAAAGCCAGTAACAGGTCAGGAATGGCACTTCTTCATTCTGCGAGACAGTGGGAGAGCCAACACATCAAATGCAGACACTTGAAATCTGAGGGTGAACGGTCAAAGCCAGGCATTGCTGTCCTATTCAGCAGCCTCGCTCTAGCTTCCTCTGTGCATGACTAGAAATCAACGGTATCCTAAATCCAGACCTAATAATGAACACCACACTTGGCAAAGGGGCCTGTAAGGTCAAGAAAGCCAAACATCTGCACTTAGCGTGGGACCCATTGTGCTGACGGGTGAGGGGACAAGGAAAAGCCTTAACCTCAGCTGTTCAGGGATGAGTATAGCTTCTTGACAACAACACATTCATTTAGCCTACAGCTCATCATACGGTTCAATCACCCACTTAAATATGTGCTGGGTTTCGGTATCATTATTTGCGTTTTGTTTCACAGTTCTGGTTACTGGTCTTTTATGCACTCAATCTTTATTATGTTGTGCACAGCAGAGACATTCTTTACATGTACTTACTGCCATTTTGGTCCCTCTTATGTAATGGAGGCATGCCACTGAGGAAAGCTGTTCTGACAAAAATAAACAATTACATACTAAAGAATGGACAAATAACGCATCACACGACTACAGGAAAATTGCCAACCCAAAACTGTCATTTTATGCAAGGTAGCCATTTTTGACTAACACTTATTTAATGATTTCTATAAGCTTTGACAAAAAAAAGAACCAAAATATTGATGGAAAGATTTTTAGGTGACATTTCAGTATGAGTAATAAGCATTTGCAAACAAACACTCAGCCATTAACAGTATTTTTTATGGTAATAACACTTTAGTTTAAGAATTTTACCCTTGAACTGCCATGTACTTGTGTTAGGAAGATTAAATCTACTATAGTTGAATGAATCTGGACGGCAAGGTCAATGTCGCAATCGTGGTGTTATGCTTAAAATTTGTGGGCTTTTTGCCATTTGGTAGGTTTTATCATTTTTTTTCTCACTCCTAGGAAGTTTTAAATGGTTGAAATGTCAGAAGTTAAAATTTAACTTTTGTACCACTGTTTTAATAAAGACAGGATATGAATCATCGAATCGAAAGTTCATACATTTGCACTTCAATTTCTCACAGCACCTAAGACCCTTTAAAAAAAAGTGTCTTTCAGATTGTGAGTGCAAACTGAATGCAGTCAGCGTCTTCTCCTCTCCGTCATGTAGATTTGAGACCTGTTTAACTCGTTGTTTTCACTTTGCCAGTCAGTTGTCAAATCCATCATAGCCCAAATATCAACACAGCTGTTCAAAGCAATCTGCGAAAAATAACTGATTTATTTTTTAATATTCAGAACTGCTGAATTTAAGGCAGCACTCTTAAAATGAGTGCCGGCAAGAGTAGGAAGTTTTTTTGTTATTATAAATCAAATTTGATGATGGAAAACGTTAAAGCCTGTCAGTAACTCTGACAAACAGAAACAAGTCTCCCTGCTCACATCCTGTGCCTGTAAATCAAAATCTTTACACTCTGATTTTGAGTTAAGTGGAAATTATTTATAAGAGTCTTCACTCTAGAAGTGTGGAAGTCCACTATGATTTCTGAAACCTCTCCTGTGTTTTCAGGCATCATTCTACCAGACGACTGGAGCGTGACCTGCACAGCATTCACGCTACATCTGTAATGTATAGCATTGCTCCATACAGGCTGTATCTTTCAGTGTTGATTATTATGACTTACGCTTTTGACATATACCCTAATAAATACACGGTGCACGAAAAGAAATCTACAGAACCTTCCCCCACCCTTTACAGGTCCACTCTAATCTGTAACTCTAACCCTAAATAAACCGTAATATCATCTGAACAACAGATGCATAGATCAAGGCCAAGAATTCATTTAAATATACCCAGGTCTCAAGAAACAGTTACAAACAAAGTTATTTTCTAAATGTGTACCAGTAAATATTTTGTACGTACAAAGGAAAGAAATACTATTCATTTAAATTAAGCCTTTATTAAAAAAATCTGGAAAGGTACAACAGTGCAAATAGGAGAGCTTAAAAAAATGTTTAAACTGATGGACAGCAGATGCCTCTCCAGGCATGTTTTTGCCTGCTATAGTTTTATTCCAAGTGATGAAAACATTGGTGGTAAATATACAATTATCTTATTTCACAAGTCAGTAATCAATTTCTAATGATGTCTCCTACGATGTTTGCCATTCAAATTTAAAATCTTACAGAAATGATCATCATATGTGATCTTTTTTTGTAATTAAATTGTGAATACATTATAAATTGCAAATATCCAACAGTGTATTGATTATTATTTTAATCCCTATTCCTTGCGTAAAAGCTAGTCAGAAGAAAACAATGTCCAAACCAAGATGCTTGGCTTAAAATCAAGGCAGGTAAAATCACAATTTAAGCAAGCAAAATATGTTTTTATCATATGAATATGAGGAGGGAAGGGGGTTTGTGGGCTTAATGCTGTCACTCTGACTCTCACTGCTGTGGAAAAATGCAGATATCACAGCCCAGGAAGAACTGATCTCAGTAATGGATATTTCAGTCTTGGAGAAGGAAAATTGTACTTCCATATTTTCCAAGAATTTGACTTTTGCAGTTTCATTTCAACTGATAATGGATACTTCATTTTATGGTTTTATTCTATGAACAGTGCAGCCTGCAGAGCATGCACCGGTTTGAGAATACTGTTTACAGTAATGATTCTGTTTCATATATATTTAAAAATATACATTTCTATTAAATCAAACCAAGACAGGGTTTTTGAGGTTTTTTTTTTTTCCCTCTGCAGGCATTAATGGTTTCTAGCAGGGGGGAAAACCTTTTTATCTTGGTTTCTGCATATAATGATTTCATTATGTAGAATATAAGAATTTTAATAAAACGATAAATTGAAAGTGATTCATGTGGTTTAAGGGAAGAATTACAACTTAAAACAGTTTTAAAAAAATTAATTCCCTCTAGGAAAGTTAAAAGGTTAAAGGGCCAAGCTATTAGTATTGGTAACTACCTATTACAGCCAAATTAAAACATAACAGGATGAAAAATTTTGCTTAAATGATCATATATATATAAAAATATAACCAAACTTTCTAACAAATGAAAAAGCAAATTCCCCTATTTTTTCCATTAATTCTTTATTTTATTATTGCTATTAAAATAATGAGGGAATTATAACTTTCCCAAAATCCTTACATTTATACTGCAGTTTTTATGATTTAATTTCCATTTTTCCTCCATGTATAGTTAGCTATTATAGAAATCCATTACTATTAGTTAATATGTATGCAAATTTGAAGGTAAAACATTAAACCAAAGCTCCCTTGGACCTACAGCGCTCGTTACATTGCACATTATATGTTTAATTATGCAACACTTCGCTTAACAGCACACAATTTCCCATCTACGATAAGACCTTTAAATCACAACTTGAATTCCATACACTGCTGCAACGAGTGGTGCTTTTCCTTTTTTTTTGGTAAACGGGTAAAATACAGGAAGCTAAGGACAAGGTAGAGGACTACTGCTGTTAAAAGGGGAAATTAAACCAAAGGTTTAATTCATTAAACAAAATGCATCTTAAGCCATCATTTGTGCTGCTGAAAGAAAATCCATGTTGGGGTAGCTTATCTGGCTTCTCATTAGGAATCACTACCCTCCTGTGAAAGACTATGTGCACACAGCTCATATCAAGACAGAGGGTGACATATTTAAACGGCATAAATAAGCCGAGAAACAAGTGACTGGTGCTCCTCATTGTTAGCTCAGCTACAGTGTGAATTTTGAATTTTGTATTTATCATATTTACTGTGCACCGTGTCTGAGAGCAACTGGTCACCAGGGTCAAATTCCTGTGTGTAGAAGCATACGTGGCCGACCGAGTATAATTCTGTCGTTAAGAAGGGAAGTTTGTGAACAATCAGGGCCTGCATGGAAGCGACTGCAGGTTTAATAAGTTTAGGTTACTACAGCGAAGTTCAATCATGTAAACTAGTTAATATGAAATGAGCCTAGGTGCTGTACGCAGGGGCCTATGTAACCCTGTCTTTCTGTCTGAACCTTGTGCGATTCCTCATCTTAGAGTGACACAGTCACACCACTGCTGTAACGTAACAAGTCGTTTTAATGATTATGCCAAATTGGACAGCATTCTGGTTGGCGACAGTGATGGTGAATATTATCTCAGAGGAAGGTCCTGTGGAAAACGTGTCGCTTCTAAATCGTGAGCATCATATTCGGCACAATGATTATAATGGACACCAATATCCAACGGACAATAAGCTGGAAGCCAGCGAGGTGAGATTTATTGCCTACCACATCAATCCTACTCTTCGGCTAGTATGATTTCGTTGAGCATTAAAGAGAAAAGCTTTGCAGCTGAGGCCAGAAAATTAGCTCAACTGCATGAGTTGTGATAAATCAGGACAATTAGACGTCGTGGGGTAGGAACAGGAGACATTTGTCAGAGGATAACACATTATGTTTATACATTCGTGTTTATAATGTATGAGTGTACATGTACACAAAAAATCAAGACTGTGCATAATGTAATACTTTACAAAACAGGCAAAAAAAATCATCCCTTATTTTCTGGGGTTTCCAATAATTTCCTCCCCTGTATTGTGAATGGAAACACAGTGGATGCATTAAAAGTGAACGAGGGAGTGTTTAGCTGCATTTCAATCCAGCGAGACGTGATAGCGGCAGAAGGAGGTGGCCGGGCTGCAAGCGCGGCGCGCTGTGCAAAGATCATAAATGTCTCTCTGCGGACAAAGGGACGCCGCACAGCTCAGGGTGATTGAGGTGCTCGGAATGAAGGTGGACCCTTGCAGGGACGGTCTCCTGGCAGGCCTGAGGTTGCCCGAGTTAATTCTTAATGAGACAATTCAGCTTGGGAAACAGTAGCGTCACCTCAGAGGAGGGGGGTAGGGTTTGGGGGGCTCGGGGGGGAACAAAGGCCTCCGCTGCTGCATATGATGAGATCTCCGCGAGGGTTCCACCAGCAGGAAAGGTGAATCATTACCAGGCATATCTCTGTATCTCACACACCAGACATGGCCCCATCATTAAGGTGAGGCTCGGTTCGAGCACTCTGACAGAGAGTGACAGCCGCTGAGTCCAGGCCGCAGGAAAGGCACCTGTTACAGCA
>JAACJT020000028.1:5782838-5810046 GCA_009936485.2 Gymnarchus niloticus | reverse complement strand
GGGGGGGGGAGGGGCAGGCGGAAAAAGGGGGGGAAGGGGGGGACCACGCCGGATAACAGGAAACAGCAGTTATGAGGGACACGCATTCAGAAGAGCCATTGTCTTCAGCGAATTTAAACAGTGACGGATAAAGACCGGCGGAGCTGTCGTTTCCCCTTCCTCTGCTGGTAATCACGTCTTTCAGAGGAGAACTTTCTCTTTTTTTAAGTGATTTCTTTGTGCTCTTCAAACTGACATGCAGGAAGGGGGGCAGAGCGATCTCCACGAGTCCCTGGAGGAGAGCCGACGCCATCAGAAGGGCTCATCGAGAGAGAAGGATTTTACTTTTTACACTTAATTAAAAATCGGTATGAAAAACTCCTGAGGGATGGGGCAGCCAAAAAAAAGGGAGTATTTGTGTTAAGATTTCACACAATCATCTTTTCAGATGAGTGATACCTACAAAAATACTCCTAACAATTCCAGTCGGTTAAACAGCTATCCTGAAGCTGGATAGTAATGCTGACTGTTAAGAGGCAGGCGATGTTCCTAACGTGAGGGACAGTGTGGGTGACACGTGACCGCGATGGTGGCCACACGCCACATGCCGTACCATTAGGGAGGTTTACTGGGGAGGCATTAATGAGCGTCACCCTTGGGCCCTGTAAAGGTTTGAGGGCTGTTAAGAGCCACTGCTCCTGTCTGCCTCTAAAAGCATAAATAATTTACTCCTCTCTTTCCAAAAGACTAGCCGTTACCAAATCCTAAAGCAACATGTACCGTAAAAAATATAGCCTGAATTTTGATTTCAAATTCCAAAGGATAACCTTTTATATTTGAAAAGTGTGGAAATCAGCAGTAGCTCCAATCTCTCAGATGTAAAATCATCATTCATGTTTTAATCAGCAGTCTGATTTGCTGCTGAACTTCTCAGAAATTCTTAAAAAAAAAGCATTCAAACTCAAAACTATACGAAACGTTGAACGTAAGATACTGTAATACAAATATGCACAGTGCTATTTTCAGTGTATAAAGCATATCGAGTCAATTTAAAAAGTATAATACATATACATCTACAAAAACAAACCAGGAGTGCCATGGAATGGGTTTTGTACCATTAAGCAAACTTAAGAGCAAGCTGAATGTGTATCTTCCTGGCATTTTTCCACAACGTCCTGACTGACAGCAATTGATGTCTCTGAGTTGCCTACCATACCAACTACAAGTGATCTAAATGAAATGTCACCTCCTTGACTGTGCTAATGAAAGCACACATACTACATGGTAAAAACTAAGAAGTGCTCAGCCGGAGGACACATTAACATTAATGTCTCAATATTACTGGAAATATGTGGTGAGAAAGAGTTGTGCCCTTAAAAGGTAGAAGGGAGGAAAAAGGGTGCTATTGCTTTGGGGATGTACGCGTACACACTTACAGCAGGGATGCCAGCACCCTAGGGGCCCTTACCGGTCTCCTTGTGCCACCTGTAGAGCTCCTGCAGCTGGGGGGGCAGGTTGTCCCGCTTCCTCTGGCTTTGGTTTGCCTCCCAGGCCAGCGCCTCTCTCCTCAACTCCCCGGCAATGCGTTCCAGGCACCGCTGCTGCAGCGCCTCCCGTCCGGCAGTCTCCCTCACCCGGACAAGTTCGGCCTCACACCGCTTCAGCAGGTCGTCCCTTGCCCTGAGAGCCTGGTAGAGAGAAGGGACAGCTAATTCAAGACCGTTCAGCTTGTTCCATTCAGCTCTGTGCTGAACACGCTTCATTTCCCAGTTTATTTTCTAGGATTATCTACAGTTTATGCTGTCTGACGTTCGTCGGCGAGGACAGCATTTGGTAATTGCCATTAGTTGCATCTTAATTGCAACACGTCCCATGACACTCGTTGCCTGGCTTCTCATGCCAGTTGTGAGCATATTTATGTTCAGCTTTGAATGTTCTGTCACTGTCTGAATTTCACACCTGCATCACTCACAAACTCAGTAACCTGAACCCAGCGGCTGTGGGAGAAACACCACACTCTCATTCCAACAAGGCCTCCCCTGACACCGCTGATGTCTGACTTGAGTTGGCACAATTCCACGACTCCACCCCCTCATCACACCCTATCACGTTTGCACTAATCTGAAAGCTAACCATCCTTATGCATCTTAATTGTGGCTAATTGTATGCACTTGGCACAGTTTACGTCAAGCTGATCCTGGAGTAATTAGGTTCTGTCAGCCAATCAGAAGCCCAGAAAACGATGGCAAATGTAAATACCAGTCTACGTGGGATTGGCAGCCTCTGTATTTTATGTGAGTCTTTAATGTAAACCGGCATGCTGCACTCTTCACCAGTTAACCAGCTCTACCTGAAAGGTCATTGCGCGTTAACACAGATCGAGAAAAGGCACAGCCAACAAAAAGAAACAAAGCGGAACGCTGGTATAAAGGGCCGTACACCCATATTGTTCAAGCCAAAAGTCAGCCAATACCACTTTAGGCTCATAGAAAATGCAAGTACAAATATAATTAAAAAAGACCTTTTTCTTCAATTCCATTCAAAAACGGCCTCACCCAGAGCCCAAAGCCTGACCGGGATTCAATATTTTATTTCTGTCACCCCATTAATTTGTGAGCAGACTCATGATTGTCAGACTGTTTATATTCTTAGCCCAGGGATATGTCTTCCCACATATTACACATGCAATGGAATAAGCAAGTATGTGGCACAATTTATTGTACTTCTGTGTAATCTTATCAAGTACTTGTTATTCATATTCTTTACTCACATGTGAGCACAGCCCATGGACACCATGTACGCCAAGTGCTAGTTTATTTTTGTATGAATGCGTTAGAACACGGACACTTCATATGTTATGGAATCACATGTGACTAACACTGCTTTTCAAGGTCTTCGCATGCTGAGAAACACTTCACATGACCCTGGAGCCAGGAGACTGTGCTGCCTTGGTGACAGCTGACACGTTACACGTAAACACAGATCATCTGTACCAGTATAAGTGTACCTGTTGGCTAGCAGAAGCTCACATCAGCAGCATTAATGTTCTCAGAGCTAAAGACAGAAGACGAGCTGAGAAAAACAGGGAAGCAGCACCTGGTCCTTTAGGGCGCAGCTTCTCCTTGAATCGGTGAGGTCTGCCTCCAACTGCGCCACCTCCTGCTCTAGCCAGGCTAGTGCCACCTTGTGGTCCTGGTGGGCTGAGGCAGCGTCAAGGTGCAGTGACTGCAGAGTGTGCTGGAGGTTCCGGTTCTCATCCTCGTACTTCCGTAGCTCCTCCCCCAGGCCCGCGGTATCGGCCTTCAGGTCCTGGAAGCCCCGCTCCAACCTGGCCGCTTTCGCTGCCTGCTTGCTGTATTGCCACCACAGGGACTCCAGGTCCTGAGTGGGAGGATAAACAGGAGCTTACCATATGATCTCCTCTTCCAGACTCCTCAAGTGGCCCAAAGGAGGCTAACTCCTGTTTCCCTTGATCCTAACGAAACCGAAGACAGATAACAATGTGAACGAGGTGGGAAAAAAATACTCTTTTTTTTTTTTTTTAAATAAACAAAAAGAGAATAACTAGAATGCCAGGCTGTACAGGGTAATGGAACTGGGTAACAGAAAGGCATTATGGGAAAATACAGCATGCCAATAAATCAAAACACACCAATTACCAAACATTCCAGTTATTTATCATTGCAATTTATCTACAAAACAGCACCAGCATGTTAATTTTTAATCATTAACTTCAACGTAACTCAGAATACCGTAAAGGATAAACATTATACTGAGACTACTGAAAAAGGGGAAAAAATGTTTTTTGATGCAATTAGAAAACAAATCTTGGAATTTATTCCTCCTCCAGCACACTCCCAGGAGCTGTCCTAAACATTAGACGTGGGCCTCGCCTCCTGAGCTGCTACCTGGAGAGAGCTCACCTTTCGCAGAAGACCTCTCTGATGCTGCAAGGCTTCATACGCCTCATTGGAGTGGCTGTAGTCCAACTGGTAGGACGTGAAGTCTGACCGCAAACCTAGGAAGGCTTTCTCACGCTCCAGTAGCTGAATTCATTTGGATTTGAAGGGAGGGTTAGGAATAAAGTGAGAAACTTTTTTCATTCTTTCGTTTTTATGTGTGCGCAACGTACCTTTGAGCTACTTTCATTGATTAAACGGTTTACAATTAAGGAGACACATATGAACTGGTCTGAACTGGTCTGATTTTCGGTCAGATAAAGACGTTTGATTTTTAGTGGCAGCGTTCCACTTCTTATACAATCGCTCACAAAAAGAATGAAGTTGAGTTACATAAACATCATCAAGCCATCAATTTATGAAGAGTATTTCCTGACAGACAAATCAGAATGTAAACGTGGGAAGCAACACATTGTACTGTGTGAGACTTATTAAAGCGAACTGTTAAAAAGACTCCCCTCGACAAAACCAATAACTTCAAACTCATCATTAAATGTAATAAAGTATAAAATACAGTAAACTCAAATTGGAGGATCTTTTATAATATACAAACTGAATTTTATTTGATTAAAATTACATCCCACCAGTCTGACCTTGTAGGTGGATGAATAGAAAGCGATTACGTGTGTGTATGACTGTATTGATAAGAACATGGTGATAAATCATCACCCTGCCTCATGAACTACGCTGCCCGAGGTAGGTTCCAGGATGACGGCATCCCTGTACTGGATAATCAGTTATGGAAAATGGACAGATGGATGCAAGCGAATTAGTCAGGAAAACAAGAGGAGTGAAATTACACAGAAGACTGAGTGTATTCTAATGCGCGTAGACTATGTGAAGCTATGGCCTTTCTTACTTGTGGAACATCTCGCCTCCTCTTGCTGCACACGCACCTGTTCTCTAAGCCTGCCGGTCAGCTGCTCACACTCAGCGACGCGGTCCCTGCTGACTTCAAGGGCGTTCTGGGTGGACTCAAGCTCCTCGGTCAGTTGCTCGATGGCTTCAGCTGAGCACTCCGTGAGGCTGCACTTCTCGTCGTATCGACCTTCCAGGTTCACGATCTCTGCCTTCAAGCCATCGACCTTCGCATGGGCCTGACAGACCTTCTCAAAGAACAACTCGAGACTGTTAGTAGGTTGTTGTGTTGTTGTTGTGTACACACTGGTCAAGCGTGTCTTTGCAATTATGACAATGATTTTTCACCTGGCAATTCAAAACATTACTTGAATTTTATAGTGCGTTCTGGTTAGAAGCGGTAGAGAAGTTGTTTTAGAGATTCTTGCCCAAAATGTTGCCTTGAACACAGAGTTGGTGGAACCCTAGCCGATCCTTCCAAATTCAGCCAAAACCATCAGCAAAGCTGGCATGATACTGGGGAATGGTGAACCAGTAGTTTCTCCCTACACAACACCATACACTTACCATCTGAGAACTGTAAACTGCTGCATTCTGCTTTAGTTTTCATCACAGCCCCCAAATCCACCATAAGGAGGAAAATAAACACACAGTCAACTACTACAAATAAGCTCTCTCTCTGCTCTGAAAATCCATTATTTAAAATACGCTTGCATTTCAGAAAAATCCATAACACGTGTTAAACATGCAAGTGGCCCAAAAGTAGATGACAGGAGCGTGAACATGTGCTCCCAGAAAAGAAATGTGCCAGAATGGGGTGGGTCAATATCTTACCAGAGAAAATCAATGGCTGTGATCATTTAGAACTAAAAACTAAACATCCAGATTGATCGATCATGCAGATCATGATAAACACAATGCTGAGACGGCCAGGGCAATTATAGGGCTCCAATATCAGCAATGACACACCTTTGTGCCTCATTCTGGGCCAGACAGGCCATTTAAAATCCAAATGATCGGCACTTATATGCAAAGTAACAGTGGAAGGTGGCTGTCATGTGGTGGGGGGGAGGGGGGTTTACGTAAGGGTGAAGGGTAAGCTCATGAATTTTCACACTGTTGAAGTGAGTCAATCAACCAAAATGATGGAGAAAGAGCATCACAGAAAGCAATGACGAGGATATTAGCTCATTTGGAGACAAGGCCATTTCAATCATTGTAAAATCAATACTCAAAATCCAAGGCAATGGCATTGTTGAGGTTAATGCTAAAGAACAGCACATCTGCACAAGCTTTTTTATGTGACTTTAGTTCAGAGCGCAGAATCCTTTCGGCTCTGAAGCAATCAATCCATCCATCCATCCATCCATCCATCCATCCATCCAAGTGCAGAGTAATGGCAAGCATGGTGCATACCCCAAGAAACACAGAGCACAGGTCACGCCGGATGGGATGCCAGTCCGTTTCAGGACACCCAGGATACACATCCGCATACTAGCAGTGACCCTAACTTACTTAACTGCATGTTATTGGCCAGAAGGAGGAAATCCCTACAACACAACAATATGCAAACTGCAAACAAAAATGGCCAAACGCTGTGCCACTCTGCCAAAGTGCACAATAGCATAGGGAGACATCACGGCTTCAGATCCCTCTATTTAGTCCCATAATTAACATATAAACACTCTCTTATCTAGATTTAAAAAAAATCTCCACAATACACATATTCCATCGTTCTAGAAGGTTAAGGTCAATTAAGCAGACTGACCTGTATGGATTTATTCTCAGAACACAAAGCAAAACATGAATCTAAGGAGAAAACCCTCATTTTAAATTTAAAAACAACGCATATCTTGACCAATGCCAGACACATGGTACTCTGACGAGCATGACCACCGGACTGCTCACCTGGCTTTTGGAGTAGCGGACTTCCTCCTCCAGCCCCTCCATCCGTCCCTCCAGCTGCCGCACCTTCTCCATGGCGGCTTGATATTTCCCTTTGAAGATGGCCGCCGCCATTTCGTGGCCTTTAGCCACAGCCTTGATGTCACTCAGCTCCTTTTGGGCCTCCTTCACCTCGGAGGTCTTCCTCCTCAGCAGCTCAGCTGTCTCTTCTGGCAACGTACTGTAAAGCTGATCTTTGTTCTTCTCTGAATCGATGCCGTGTGGCAGCTGTGGATACAGTGCTTAGATTGGTTTTCTGTTTCAGGCCTGACTGACCTGTTAAAATAACAAATATGTAACAAAATACTTCTCTTTATGAACAGTGCACCATAACTAAGAAATCTATTCTTCTATTGATATGCAGTGTTTAATAATCAGCCTAATATTTTTACCAAAGCACATTTGTGCCAAAAATTCTACTCTATATATATAAATATATATATATTCACATAATATTTAAAAATACCCGTTTCCTTAACTGATTCCACTGCATTCTATAATGACTAAAATATAATACTTTATGGTGCATAAGCATTACAAAGCATTTAAATTTATTGTCAATGTTATTTTGCACCCCCAAAACAAAGTGCAGTCCTAGGATGTTATTTAAATGGTGCCCATTCATTTAAAAATGCTTGCTGCAATCAGCTTTGGCTCATTTATGTGTTTCAGTCTTATTTGGTGAAATAGCACAATCAAAATATGCTTCATGTATAATAAAGCAGTGATGGGACAAATTAGACTTCATAACCTCTGGTGGGTGGGAGTATCCTGAACTAACCAATCAATGCCGGTGCTAAATGAGGCTTCGAAACCCATGGTAGGTGGGAGTTTCCTGAACTAACCAATCAATGCCGGTGCTAAATGAGGCTTCCAAACCCATGGTAGGTGGGAGTTTCCTGAACTAACCAATCAATGCTGTCACTAAAGGAGGGTTCAAAACCCGTGGTGGGTGGGAGTATCTGAAACTGCCTATCAATGCTGGTGCTAAACTTCTCCCATCACTGTGATAAAGATCATGCTTCACCAGACTGAAAGGGGGCTAAATCTGCAACAATCTAGATGCCAAAATGCTTTTACAACTGGTGATCAGTAGTGCTATACAGCTGTTTCTTATAAACAAAAAATCCTTACACAAAATAAACCTGAAAATCATAAAGAGAAGCTTAAATTTGACCATGAGTATCTGATAGATTTTTACAGCAGTTTTGATCGTGCAGGTATATTAGCATATTGGGGTGAAATGACTTACAGGATTCAGGGAAATTCCTGCATGTTAAAAATGGAGAGCATATATTTAATGATTTTTTTATTATGTACATTAGCAATATTTAAACATATTAAACTACTGTGCCTATACAAAATCTATTTTATGATAAGGAAGAAAAAAACCTCAAAAACTTTCCTGGAAAAAACAATTAATTAAAACATATCTTTTATGAATCTCATCTAAAAATGGGTGAATATTTAAAACACTGCTATAGGGAATAAGAGATCATACAACATTTCAAAAGCACCTGCTTGAGTGTAGCCATACAGTCGAGAGTAGCGGTTATGCTCTGCATTGTAAACTATGCAGATTTCTGGGATACATGCTGTTGTACTGCATTTTCGGCAGACGGTAACATGATTTATGCAAGCAGCACAACTTCTGCATCTATCTTTCTATCTATTCTACAATTACTTAAGCTCTTCAAAAAAATTTTACCTAGCTGGAAAATTCTTTCAGTGAGAAATGGAAGAATAACAATTGTAGTCATCATACCGTGACAGTACACAAAATTGTATTGTCATGGTTTATAGGGGCTTTCTGTGGTCAGAGAATTAGTAAAGCCTTTTAAGGAATGGAAATGAAACAGCATGCGGATGCACATCTCCAGATGGAATGAAGAGCCGAGCCCAGCGGTAACAGGGAATGGTCTCGGGGACGATGACAGCCGGACAGCCGCCTGGTTCATGTTAGAGACTCCCCACTTTAGCCTGGGCTGTTTGACATTATTCAAAGCCACAGCAGAAATTGTGCCACATAATTTTATATTTTAAAACCAAAATCCAGCACAATTTACAGCAGAAAGGTGAGAACACTATACAATTGAAGTGTAACATAAAAATCTTTCCCTATAGAGAATCGATTACAGGTTTCCCAAGCTTACCGGCCTCCAATTATGAAGCTTTATGAATGAAGAGTCACTCTTGGTTATCTCTACCAGACTTTAATATTCAATTTAAATTGCTGATATATAATTACAGCTGCCTGACTACTCTTAACGCTTGGTTTTATTTCATATTCACCCAAATGAGGAATATAAATTATTAAACGTTTAGAGAAGAAAACGTCAGGGAGATAGACTGCTTAGGTAATATGGAGTTTGGATGGAAGAAAGCTAAAATGCATGAAATTGTTTTTAAAAGGGTGGCATTATAACTGACTTATTCTGCTCATGACTGTAATAAAGACAATGAACCCATTAAAAACACAGACATGTACAAGACATGTTAGAAGGAGAAGCTTCCTGTATGCCACCAGATCATTATCAGTCCAAGTTCTCACCTTTCTTATGTGTCTGTCACATGACAGTTAACA
This sequence comes from Gymnarchus niloticus, assembly GCA_009936485.2. NCBI lineage: Eukaryota > Metazoa > Chordata > Actinopteri > Osteoglossiformes > Gymnarchidae > Gymnarchus > Gymnarchus niloticus. The sequence continues at coordinate 5,800,722 of JAACJT020000028.1, read as the reverse complement.
TTACAGAAGGCTTCATTCATGCACACACTAATGCACCTATCTAGTCGTCCGTCTGTCCGTCCGTCCACCAAGCAGCAGAGGGGCTAAAGAAGGGGCTCACCCTGAATGGGAAGCCAGTCCACAGCAGGGCACCGACACACACACACTCACACTTACACACTACGGGCAATTTAGAGACGCCAATTAACATAACTGCATGAACCCCCAACTGAGGAGGTGTGAGGCAACCGTACTTCCCACTGAGCCGCCCTCGTTTCATTCATTTCGGCTTGAAATTAAAACAGGATTTTGTCCCGCTTTTGCCTGATTCATTGTTTTCTTATATCACTTTTTAAAATTTATAGCACAGCACTTGTATTCTTCAAAAATAAAATGCAAATGATCCGAATCCAAAAACTACTGCTAGCGTAAGACGAGTTCGAAGGCCCACTCCGGTCTCGTGGAGCTGTAACACGTAAGACGGTGAGGAACAAACAGGGCAGGACAGAGAGAGGCATCCCTGAGCTGAGGCTAGATGGAAGGCCAGAGTATGTTAAGGCTAACACAGTCACACCCTGGCCTGCTGCCCATGCCCAGAAGCAGAGGCCACCCTGGATCAGATGCCAGTCTACTGCAAGCTCTGATTTTGTCATATGACTGAAAATGGGCATTTTTAGGTGTTTTTTTTTTTTTTTTGACCGCACTCTTTCGCATGAACTTTGGCAGACTACAGCTATAAAAATGGTTAAGAAACTGTAAATTCAGCCCTCAGCCAGCTCCCTTTTCCTTTTGGAGACAGAATTACTTTTCGGTTTTCTGTTTTTTCATTTCTAGCCCGAATGCTTGCGGCGCTTGTTCCTCAACCTTGGCCAAGGCCTCCAGATGCGAAACCTCGGCGTGGTCGACCTTGTCCTTCAGCATCCCTGACCTTCAGTTCTGGTCACTGGGCCCCTGCTGAGGGCCATCCGTGTCTCTGTACTCCAGCTCCAGCCTTAGCGCACAGCACCATATGCTACCATCGGGTGACATGCACACTGTTTCCTAAATGAGCTACGGTGGGACGGGAACCAGTATTTTTATTGAACATTAATGTTCTGGCTTGATGTGTTTGCATTTGATAAATACTTTTTTCGCAATAATTTGTGCGATTTGAATGTATGTTGACAAATGGGGGAAGCAATTTGCAGCAGAACTCCCCTGTTTCCGGTTGACCGTGTACCTGTCGCTGTCACAGAAGCCGCTGCTCCTCCTCGCAGCAAGTCATGTGACTGGCCCCGCCAGCTGTCCTCCCGCCTATTAAGCTTGCTCACCTCGAAGATATGGAGGGCCAGCCTAGGGAGGGGAGGGCTTTCCCTCGTCACGGCGAAGCCTGACTCCGGAGCCATCCGCATTCATAAGCCCGACTACGTCTAGAGAATCATTCTGCTTTGGCGACCGCCCGACTCATGCATTTTGCATGGCCCGGTAAACAAATCTTGCCTTCAGGACGGGAGTTCACTCACCTCCCCCTGTGCGGCCTGCAGCTTCTCCTCCACCGTTTTCAGGGTCGTCCTCAGCTGCAGAATCACTTGATCCCGGCTGCTCACCTGATTATGAGAAACAAACAGGGAAGGAAAAGAAAAAAGAAAAAACAGAGGACTGTTTTTAATTGTCAACCTCAAGTGGCCTTGAAGCTGAGGAAACAGACATTAAAGGGTCACCTTCCATTTTTCGAGGATGCATAAGGAGGTCATAAGATGAAGTGTAATTAAGATCTACAGTCCGCTGTGGTAGACGTAATGATGCTTCTCCCACTTACTTCCAGACAGACTCAAAGGCAGTTTTCTTTAAGGTTTCTATCCTGATGCGTTTTAAACCTGACTTCACCATCTGCCCTCTATGTATCACCTAAATGTCAAGAGTTTACCACACATCTTCAGCACTGAACTGTTACCAGTTTAAGTACAGGAATGGAGAATACGACCATGTGAAATCGTTGCCAGGAGTAACCAGGCCACAAGTTTTCACGGCAAAGCCAGAGGAAGCTTAATTCGGCACACGACATACAGCAAACGGGATGTTTGAAAAAAGCCAAAAAAAAAAAAAACAAAACAAAAGGCTTCCCGTGTCCTGCCCTGTGCGTACCTCTTGTTGTGCCGCTCTGTGTTTCTCCATGACAACCGTCATCTCCAGCTCAAGTTTTTTCTTTTCGCCGCTCAGCTTGTTAACGTCCTGGGATTGCTCTTTCATTCGGGCTGTCAGCTGAACGGTCTCTTCCTTCAGCTTCTGCAGGAGATTTTCCCTGAGGAGTAACTGGAAGCAAAAAAAAAAAAAAAAACCCAGAAAAAACAAGGATGCGAGACTCATTTTAAATCACTTAACCCCTCATCTTCAAATAGTTTATTTGTACTTCCTTTTGACGGGATCTTAAATATAAGCAAGAGAATCAGATCTGTCAAAATGACAAAATGAGGCACAAATGAAACCTTTTCACAAAAGGGAAATTTACAATAAAGTAAAGTTAAAGCAAGAATGATAAATAAATAAAATAAATATACTTGGCAACAAAGCTTATTCGTAACTGAAGTGAAGAACAGAGGGGCCAAACTTTATTTGCAGTCTAGTACAGAAAAATGCATGTTTTGCTACTTCCACTAGAAAATGAATGCTTTAGCTGGTAATGTTACCCTATTCTGAAATGAGATCCCTACCTCATTTCGACATTCCGAGTGCTGCTTTTGGACCTCTAGCAATTTCCCCTGCACCAATCCAAGTTTGTTCTCTCTTTTGGAAATCTACAGAATACAAATGAAGACCCGTGAGGTCATACAGAGAGGTGACGACAGTGACAATCATGTCACCAAGGAAAGCTGCTGCTGGCACAACATAGCTTACTGCTGTTTTAATGATGGCTGATTATGTTTTGATGTTAAATGACATGGCAGTCTGTCAGATTTTAATGAAGTCATGTCATTTTCAATTCATTTTAAAAAACCCCTGCCACCATTTGTTATGAACCTGCAAAGACCACAACCCTGGGGTTGTTAGATAAAGAGCTTAATGAAGCTAGCATGATCACTATTGCTAGTCAACTACCTTTTATTTATGTAAATAAGAATGTCGTTGCATGAATGGTTTTTTATTAGTATATAACCAAATCAATAACTTGACATGGTGGGTGTTTATCTCTGGTTACAATAGCATCTTCAATCTCCCAATTTAGGAAAAGTGATGAAAAATGAACCAAAAAGAATGGGAGTTTTTTTTTTTTTTTAAAGTGATATTAGTTTCAATCAGCACGCGGGGTGAATGAGCCGTTTAGACTTCACCAAAGTGGCTGTCCGCGCTACATGAAAAGCTCTTATATTTCGCAGTCTTCTAAACACAGAAAAATGCATCCCTCCAATTCAGAATATTGAATGTCTTATGGAAAGTGAAAGGTCATTTGTAACTGTCCACAGGATTGATGGAGTTAAGATGGCTCCTTGACCTTCACCCCTCACTCACGGAGAACAGTCTCAGATGACGGAGCATCAGGAAACTTTACACAAAACCCCAGCGTTTATTCCAAATTGCATCTCCAGTTGCTCTGCCTCGCTTGCTGCACGTACGTTTAATTAGGTACAGTCCTGCTTCATTAGATGGTAAAACATCAAACCATACCATGTTCTAAATGCTTGCCATTTGCTGTAATTCTGCCACTGCTGCCAGGTTTTGTCCATCCCTTTAAAACTTGACCAAGAGAGCCATTGCTTTCATGGCCTAGGCAAACAATATCAAAGTCAATCTTGACATTAAAATGTCAAAGTGGTTCTACACACCTTTTGCTGAGTCAATGCCCTGGCTTTGGTGAGGCTACGAGCCTTTGCTACCCATGTCTGAAACAGTGGACAGATTTGGCTCTTTTTCAGCATTTACAGCACATTCACAGACATATCTACATGATTCGTGGCATGCCTAATCTACAGTATTGCTCTGCTAAGGTGTAATGCTCCACAGTTAGTTTGTAATTAATCCCTAAACTAACACGTCCTGGCTAGTATACCATAAAGTTACTATTTGCCCACAGCTGCCTACACAGCCACTGCCATCACGATGGACTAGAGTTTTCTGCGTAATGCCAGCATAAGACTTCAGCAGCAGATCGACTGGTGCTCAGACTATTTAGCCAACAGGCCAATAAGCAGTTAATACGGTCTACAGACTCACAGGAACAGAAGGCTCATGAGAGAACTGTATGGTGTATCTGTACTGCATAATGTCCGTGTTTGTACATCTTATGCATGCATAATGCTACACCCCTCCGCAAGTCCATTTAACAAGCTCACTGCGGAGTGACTCCACAGCAGTGACATCAGACGTGCTCAGAAACCAACATTAAACACTCAGGAAAGCCGGCAAAAATGGACAGAAACCATCAAGGGATCTGGCTCCCGCTAAAAAGTGAAACAACACACTAACACAAGTGAGAGTTAGGCTTCTTCTAACCATCTGCCTTCATTTGGCATTGTGCGTCCACGGGGTGTTTAAGCAGGAACATTCAGCAAATGATCAGCAAGTGTTTCCAAAATTCGAGGAAACTTCACTTCATGAATAACTTGGAAGACTCACTTCATTTACATAATGACCACATCACTCATACATTTCGGAACCAGCTAATATAACATCTGGGTAGAAAAAGAAAGAATGGGGCCAAAATAATGCTTTAAGCAGTCAATGTGAATGTCCTTAATTTATACTTCAGTTAATCAGTAAATAAGCCTAAACATGACTGCATTCCCTCTCCACTACATGAAAATCAGACCTGACAGGCAAGAATAACCAAAGGAATAAAGAACAGAAGCAGGAAACGGCTTCTAAGTAAAATGTCACCGTGAGAGACAGAGGCCCCAGGTCTTTTAATCGTACACTGAACGCAGATATTTCTTTCTGTGTTGTAAGATCAGTCCGTGAATGGACATGGCAGCATACAGTCAGTTAGTGGCGTCTGCAGTCCCACCCGCTTTGTGGCAAAAGCTCCTGGGACGCCTTTGCCCTCAGCCAGTAAAATCTATCATGGAGTCTGGCTGGTTACAAGCCGGACAGCAGTAACCGCGATTGTCCCCTCCGCATGCACAGATTGCTTTCGGAACTTCTTTTTTGGCGAGATGGGGAGACGACTGGGGGCCAGGCTTGCTGACACAACACAATCTGCCCCTCAACTGCATTTGTCTTCTTAGCGACTTAGCAGCAAAATGTTTCTGTTTAAAATTAAACTGACCATGGGCTTCCTTAATAGCCTACAATAGAAGTTTACGGGATAACCTTTGGGTAATCGCCATTCAAAAAAAGAAAGATAATAATTGAATATATAACTGCAAAGACTTTATTAAAATAAACGTGGATGCAAGGAAAAAATTACTTCAGCTAAAAAAGCTCAAAGTATTAGTCCAGCTGTGCTAATGTTTGGAAAGTTCAGAACAAACGCTATTATTGTTCGATGCGTTCTTTTACAGGAAACTGACAGTGGCAAAAGCTACAGTAGTTCGACATATGAGATCAGAGAGCTGCTTTTACAGTAAACTGGAACCAGATGCTGAAAATGACACAGGAATGAATGGCTTTGTAAATCTTCAGATAAAAGCGAGGGGGACTCGCCGACACAGCCAACACCAGCCATCTTCTCCCGTAGTCGATAAACACGGGTTCAAATAGACGTCAACTCTCACAGACGGAGCATCCAATGAATAAGCCAAGTTTTGTCACTTTCTGGAAGTTGCGGTCAAAAGTTCCACTTTTTGCTATACCTGAAATTCATTTCATTTGAATATAAAAAGAGACTTCTATTCCATATAGAAACTCATCTTTTCCTAGCAAATCTAAAATACCAGAACTGTTTTCTGACATCAAAAACAGATTTTGCCATCGTTGAACCAGCGCACGTAACACACGTCTCCCTTTAAATTTAATGCACGCCAAGACAAATAAGCAGGCTGAATGCCGAAATGTAGATAGCACAGTGTGAAATTAGTGCAATGGAAACCATGTTCTTCTAAACAGTATGTCCTGGGAATTCGTCATCACAGGGGGAAAGTAGGTTGAGAAGGAGACTTTTTTTATTTCATGAAAAAAGAAAAAAGGTTTCCTAGGCTTTTTTACCTTACTGCCAGCTGCTTTCTTTGTGTCTCTGAGAGTTTCACTTGCCCTACTTAGGGCCTCCTGCTGTTTTACAATTTGATCTTGCAGCTGTTGAGATTGTTCTGTCTTTTCCTGTAATTTGGACTTCAGTAGACAAACTTCTAAATCCAGGCTATTGGCTTTTGCCTCACTCTTCTGCAGCTAGGGAAGGAGAAAGGAAAGACAATTATAGCAGGGCAGCGAGCAAAGCCACAAACACTCCTGCTCAGCCAGTCACGTAAAACATTATTAGACCTATCTGGCTTAAAATCATCTGCATCATTTGGGAACATGTAGAAAGCAGATTCGGGTCGTATATCAGAACAGAAAATAAATATTGACAAAATTACAGAAACACTAGACACATCGTTGGAACTATCATAACAATAACAGATTAGATTAGTTATTAAATAATGCGTTAGAGCTGCACAGAAAGCCTGAAATGGTATACCATTACTGCCTGTTATTAGGGCTCGGATACATGAAGTAAACATCGTCAGCTCTCACTGTTCAATGATTTGGGTACAATTACACAGAAAGGGCCCTGAACCAGAACCATTTTTCCCATAATACACCTGCATTGGTTCATTTGGTTTATTGGATTCAATGTTACCCATGACTTTATATAGAAATATACTCTGCAATTCTTTATTAAGCTACAATATAGATTTGAAGCTTGACTGACTTCATATTCCAGTTGCAGTACAAAGAGATGTCATATTGTAATTAGCTATACAGTTAGCCATTATTTTTAACATTCCACGAAACTTGCATTGCAATTTGCAAATAGTGGCATACCAGCAGATTACACTGCTGCATGTTCCTGGCCCCAGGCTGGGAAATACAGCGCACTGATTTGACAGATGGATTTTAAGGGTAGATCACTTTCAAAGGTAGGCCTGTCATATTTTCTCATTGACATCAGCTTCAGGCCCCTGGCAGACCCAGGTCGGAGCCCCCACGTGTCCCCCACAGCGCTAGCAATGAGTGCAATTTCCTGCCTCATGGGTACAATGGTGGGGCCCGTAAGTAATTAAACAAAATGTCAATGATTATCCAAAAAAGCATAATGCTAAAAACACAACAGTGATTTGGAATGTATTGATACCGTTACCTTCAAATAATAATAATAAAAAAAACATTTAAAAAGAAACAGGCAAGTGATTCAACTGTAATTTTAACGACAACTATTCAAACTGCTCAAGGCGTGAACCTACATTAATCCATTCTGGCATCCACAGTAAATTATTTACCCAAATATGCAGAGTGAAACTGTCTTTTATTTTTTTTTGCAGTACTCTGCCATTTCATTATAATATACAGCCTCCCGAGACTAAAACACATGAAGAAGATCAGTCAGCTTTTAACAGTCTGCGTGCTGCCGTCTTGGGTCACTTTAAAGACTCTCATGCAAAAAGGAGAGTTCTATCTGTAAGGCCTCTGAAAAGTTATTTAAAAGAAAATCTAATGCCAATTAAATTGATCATTAGTGTGCTTTGTTAATGTATTCATTCATTACTAAATAGCACTAATAAAAGGTAAAACTACATTTCACATTTCCTGCTAAATGAAATTTAAATGTACCAAAATCCTTCATTCATGCTCTGCACCCGACAAATCCTTAGTGTATCCAAAATGACCGCATTACAGTATTGAATATCAGACATAATAAACTCTGCCGGACGATTACAGGCAGGGCGAGTGCCAGCTGCACCATTTGCAATTTCATTAAAGAGTGAAAGGTACCTGGTTTTGCAGGCACTGCAGGGCCTGCTGCCCACTGCACCTCTCCTGAGAGAGCGCTGTGTTAAAGTACTGCCTCACCGTCAGGGTCCTCCTCAAAGACTCCTGGGTGGCTTTCAGTGAGGTCACGTCCAGCTGCAAGTGCCTCACCCTTTCCTGCCGTTCATTTATCTCAATTTGACAGAAAAGAAAACAACAGCTGACCTATTGACAAACCTCTAAAATGCTGTTTTTTTTACACCTGACACAGATGGAACCGTAATCACACTGAATGCAGGTGACAATAACAAAAAAGCCAGAACTGGAAAGGCACATCATTTTTACATGCCTTTGTTTTACTCTGCTATGTCTGAAGTTAAATGATTAAGCCGGGAGTGCAGAACAGCAGACGGGTATCTACCTGTGTGTAGCAGGTTAAACAGTCCACTCACGCAATGATCTGGGTATTACTTCAGATTTCTTTCATTTTGATTTCTTTTTTTATGAACCATAACTTGCGGTCCCGAGCCCACTGCTCCTCCTTAGAATCCCCCTTTTGCCCCCCCCATCTACTTCCTCTGCATCCCCCACCACCATTTTTCTGTCGCTGTAAGCATGGAGAGAGGTTCAACGTGGTGTGAAGCCCTCCAATAAATAATGTATCATTTAATTCATAATATAGTTTTAAATAATCGCATAAATATATCAAGATAATACATATGACCTCGTATTTTAATAATGACCCTTTATATTCCATTATTGTACATTAACATAGCTAATTTGACGCAGTCTTATGAAGGTTCAAGAACCTGATTACCACCTGTTTCCCTCACACATGGTTTTCATTTGATCAGGAACGACTGATTTAATTTGTTGTCGGTTCTAATTTTACATATTTCGTATTTTTTTTTGTATTTTCTTAAGTGTTACTGCAGGGGTGACCAGCCAGTTGTACAGAAAGAGCCACAGGGGTTAGGCTTGGTTTTTGTATTTTTTTTGTTTGTAATGACCTACAGAAGAGCCGAGAAAGTACAGGCAAAGCGCCACATGTTGCAAGTGTAGACCATTAGTTCATTGCGCCATCAAATTTAGAATGAATTATTAAGATTTATTTATATTCCAAAGAAATCTGCAAATTCCTAAATATTTAACTTTCTTGTTGCTCTATGTGTGGAAAGAGGGACTGGAGATTCTGTTTGCCATCAGATTCCCTCAGTCTCTGTTTCAATTCCATCAAAGAGGTCAATACAGTGGCTTCCTTCAATGATCCACTGGGTTTCGCCGTCCCTCACAACCAACACAACACAGAGACAAAGTCACTTTTGTTACATGTACAAGTAAATGACTTTGGCTTTGAGAAGATTTCAGAGACATGGACCTGAGGTTTATGTCACATGCAAACCACTGAAATACCATGCAAGTAATCACTCACTTTCAAAAAGACAACACTATCCTCATAGAACGGCACCAAATCACAGGTACCTAACAATGTTTAGGAAAGAGGAACAGTATATAGACAATGTGCTGACATACAAGAGGGTGGACAATGAACAAAGACAACCATTAATAATTTACATGGCATACAGAAACTGGGAGATAGGGAATCGTCAGCTGCAAAAATACAAAAACAAATGCCATCTCTACAAAGCTCCCAGATGGGAAATACCCCTGTGAGATGAAGGATTATGCGCTTGTGTAGAGTACTAGAGAGGATTTAAATGTAAGAAAGTGTTTACTTACACACAAAATGTATCTTGCCTGCTTACAAAAAAACTCTGATGTCAACAGCACATTATGTTGACTACCGGGATCATTAAAAAACAACAAGAACCTGAGGCGTTGGGAAGCAGAATCTCACCCAGATGACAACTTGTGGCGAATAAGAGACTGTAGAATGGGGGTGGGGGGTGTAGCATTTTACCCACTAAGCGAATGCCTGTGGGAACAGTTTCCATAGCTTATTAAAGATTCCCCAGGATATCTTTGTACCCCTGGACTTCTTTAAGGAGTTGCCTGTCAGTACGTATTTGATCATTACTCAGCACAAGATAGGACTCGATCAATCATGGGCCCAACCATGTAATGATTATCAACATGGATGCAACTTGGACTTGCTGTGAGCATTGTTTAATTTTAATAACTGCATCTGTGCTTCATACAGAGTGGCTGCCTTTACTGTAGCTCAGTTTTTCTTCAATGTTTAAGTGTTTAATTCAACATTTTTAGAACACCTATGCAACAATGGTAATCTGTCAAGTTTGCAAACTTTATATGGTCTTCGTGCTGTTTGGAATACTCTGCTTCACCAAGTATTTTGACTAGGGCAACAATGTGATAGAATATGCAATGGTTACCGTTGTTGGTGCAACAGAGTGTGGACATTCACACCCTCAACTAAGGGCATACTGTGTCAGTAGAGTTGGCTTCGAAGGAAGAAATAAGAGATGGAGATAGAAACTGTATCTTCTGACAAGTGTTATGGGGGATGAAGGTTCACTTGTGAAAAAGATGGACGAGATAAGTGTGCTGACAAAGACACAGAGGGAGTACCGTGAAAGCAGCTTTATATGCTTCAACAAAACTTGACTGCATAAGAATGTTCTGGATTCTCACGATTCTCAGGGTGTGTTCACAACGATGAAAGCGGACAGGATTCACCAGCATTACAAGATGTGGACTTGCTGAGCTTATGAATAACAAATTGTGTAATCTCGGATATGTTATGGAGAAGGAGACAATATGTGAACTGGATATTGAGCTGCGTGCTTTCAGTATGCATTCCTATGATCTACCGTGTGAGTTTTCCCACACCACTGTGCTCACTGTTTACATCCCAGCATTGGCTGCTCCAAATCCAACATGGGACGTCATACACGTGACTACTGCAAGACTTCAGACTCAGCAACCCAGTGCCTTTAAAATAATCTCTGGAGACTTTAATCGTGTCTCTTCATCAGGAAGCCTTCCCACTTTCCATCAATTCATCAATTTCAAAACATGGGAGAACAGAGCACTGGACCTTTTATTTTCCAATGTCAGAGATGTGTACAGCACTACTGCCCTCCCCCCACCAGGGAGATGAGTCCATAATCTGGCCAACCTCCTACCCCTGTACAAGCCCCTAGTCTAGTAACAATCGGTTACCACCAGGACACTGAGAATATGATCACCAGATGCTACTGAGACCTTGAAGAATTGTTTTGAGGCTACAGACTTGGATGTCCTCATCAAACAGCTTTGTGAGGATATTGATGGACTAGCAGGCTGCATTTCTGGGTACGTTAATTTCTCTTTGCACTGTCATACCACAAAAGACTGTGTGCTGCTTTCTTAACAATCATGGGTCACCAGTAATCTGAAAGTTCTTCTCGACCTTAAAAAGAGAGCTTTCAGGGCTGGAGACAAGGAAGAAATGAAGTGGGTGCAGAGGGAGCTCAGAGTGAGGATCAGAGAGGCCAACGTGGAGTACAGGAAGAAACTGAAACGCAAGCTGGGGCAGAATAATAATACTTGGGAAGTGTGGAAAGGGATAAAAAAGTTCACCAGTTTTAACCAGACCACCAGCATATCAATGGATGGATGTCAAAAGAGAGTCAACGAGCTAAAGCTGTTTTTTAACAGGTTTGATAACAACAGTGCAGCTCACACATCTGTGCTGTGCCACCCCTCTTGCTGCCTACACTGCTGTGCGACATCACCAGCCATCCCACACCTCTCTCCCAAAGACAATTCATTAATTCACACCTCTGCATACCCACTGCCAGTGTCTCTTTCCTCATGTACCAGTAATATGGAGTCATCACCAACATACTCCTCTTCCCATCACCCTTCCTTCATCCCAGGAAATCAATCAGGAAACTGTTAGCTATACTGGACACCCTCTGCAGATTGTCCTAAATGAACAGAGGAACACTCTCAGCAACAGACTAAGACAGACTATAAAAGAGTTGTGCTACTCCAAGGAGCTCTATATTCATGCCTTCTGCCATTCGACTCTACAACGAGTCACCATTTGATAGAGAGGCATCCAACTAACTTCAGGGATTTGGATTGCTGGGCACATTTCCATTTAATGAAGAGTGATGTGTTTCCTGTACAACCCATGAGCAACAATACTCATTTCCTTTTTTACTGATATTAAAATCTCATGCAGTATTTTCATTGACATCCCCTGCACTGTCATTGTCTGTCATTACTATGTTCGTATTTATTCAAATTGTGTGGAATAAATCTATCTATCTATCTATCTATCTATCTATCTATCTATCTATCTATCTATCTATCTATCTATCTCTCTTTCTTTCAGAATCATTCAGGTAATGACAGGTACACTATCACTGTTCCCAGCTGAGTCGGGAAGTAGGTGTGTTGCTAAGCTGGGGTTGCTTCCACTCCCAACTACCTAGTCCAAGAATCTATCTAATACAACAACAAAACCTACACTACTCTTTGGAGGTGTACCAATCTCAGGGTGACTTTAAACACTGAATTTTGCTATTACATGGATAACCTCGGAAAATGAAGAAGAAAAACAACAAAGTAAAATAATAACTGGTATTCTGATGGAAAGGCTTAAACTCAGCTATAACACCATAACTATCCCAAAAGAACCAAACAACAATAAAGAAACACTCCAAGATCTGGGGTGAGCTGAGGTGATAATAAACAAGGGGGCTACCAGACAAGGAAATCCTGGACGAGCCCCCAATTCTGAAGCGACCCATCTAGGGGTAAAGGCCATAACAGCAACCATGAGATGGGGAAAAGATTCAGGAGTAAATAAAGGTAATGGGTTGCCAGTGAAGGACACGTGAAAGTACAAGACTATCGCTAATTTACAATTGGTGTCATAGTTACAATGCCAGAGTTATCAGGATCTATATCTACAATGTGTTATATATATGTGTGTGTGTGTGTATTCCTGACAACAAATAATAATACAGGGCAAATCAAAACGCAAAATCTCTTAAAGAAGAAAGAGTTGAAATATGGAAAGACTATCACAGAGAAACCACAAAGCAATCAAAACAAACAACAAACACTGAACACATGGGCTCCTGAACCCTCTTCACCATGGCACTTCTAACAAAATACTGAAAACCGGAACAAACATCATGATGGATGACAAGAGTGGAGGGAGATGGATAACGAAGAATGAAGATTCTGAACTTGATCAGTTATGGAACAGATAAAGGACACAAGACAGATATGTGCTTGCACGACATAACATTATATATTAAATGATATTCCTAATGATACTTAAAAAGCCAATGGGTGATACAGCTAAAACCATACATACATGATCATTAATTACTTAAAAAATAAAATAAAAAAAAACACAAGAAAACCTATCCAATGCTGCATCACACAAATCGTCTTCAGCTGAAAAATGCACTGTCTGGAAGCGGCACAGGTAAAGGGTGACGTGAGAGAGGTTGACTGTCCACGGACAACACCTGACACTGTGGTTCAAAAAAGCGTGTCTGGGGAGTTTCCTTTCATGCTTTTCAGCTCTATGCTGGTCAGTAAACAAGGCAAAACTGATTCATTTTAAAGGTGGATAGCAGAAAAACATGGAACTATTAAGGCCTTATATAAAAGTGAAAGACTGTTGGTACTCTTGTGTACCAACAACACTGAGGATGTACATTTGGAGTTGTCAAAAAAAAAAAAGAAAACATTGAATCTCACCCCTTGATGAAGGCAAGATCCACAGGTTTGTTTTGGGTTACTGAAGTAAAACCACTGTTTGGGCAAAAAATATCACCATTGAGGTTTATTTGGTGTGATTACGAGTTTTAATTTGAAAACACCTGGTTGTGTTGCATGTCTACAAACATACAAATTCTACACATCCAGAGTGACAAGCCTGTTTTAAACTACATCATGATATTATCAATATTTTGCAAACACCACATTTGTAAGGCTTGTGCAATGTAAGCTTAGCCCTTTGAGAGCATCCTTTCCTAAAAGCTTTTTTAAGCTCTTTCGATAGCTTATAGACAAGATGTAACCATCTTTTCACTTCAATTTCTGCAAAAAAGATTTTTCTTCGGCCTCCTGTGGTAAATTCCCCAGTGTGTAGATCTGCGATGCAGATAAACCAAAGATTCTAGCGATAAATAACTTATCAATGATTCAACTTATTTTCAACAAGCACTCAATGTTTTCAGTTAAACCCTGTAACATATTAATTATGGTTTAATGCAAAAGTCCTGCAGCTATAACTCAATTCAAGGTGGAGATAAGGCTGGAGCCCATCCCAAGAAGCATGGGACACCCTGAATGGTATGTCAGTCAATCACAGGTCAAGCAACAGTGCATGCTTAGTAAATATCCATGAATCAGGAAAGCCTAGAAACACATTTACCATCAGAGTGACCATCACAGCCATATCTCTTCTGCAGCCTGAGCCATCCTGTCCTGATTCTGCAGGAACAGTCTTACACGGATGCCCATCGATCGGCCCACAGATGTCCACCAGGCCGCCTCACAGATGCCCATCAATCTGACACACAGATTTTCATCAATCGGCTCCACAGTCTAATTCATTTAATTTATAATATCCATTTAAATAATCATATATATACAACAGAGGTAATGTGTAATCTGTTAAAAAGGACATCGTTTAATTGTCACGTGAATGCCATGACTTGCGTCAGAGTTTTTGTTTTGATTGTTTAGTAGTGGGAACTATCTGATAGCGATTTAAGTTGTGAAAAGTTGTGGGGTGTGGTAGTCCGTCTGAGGTGGAAATTTACATTTGTAGCTGCTGGATACCTCAGGTAACTAAATTACCTAAATAGCCAGATGTGTTGCATGCTAAGTTTGTTTATTTTTGCAGGCATTGACAGTTATTTGCTGTGATATTTATATTCGTGTTTGTGGAATTTCTATGTCAATGCCGCATTCTGAATATTGTGTTAATTACTCTGGTTGTATTCCATCGTTGCATCTCCATTTCCCTGCACATTTCATTAAGGTTAAAACCTTAACGATGATGAGCATATTGTGGAGCTGTCAGTATACAGTATTAATACCAGTATTATTAACTTTAGTGTGCTTGATATTGCATTATATATTACAACTGTATGATAGTGAGCTTATTGCGTTATTGTGCCAATCGTGTGGATTGTTTTCCTATCGTATTTACGGAACCACACACACGCACATACATACAGACACACGCAGTCGTAGATATCGAAATATATACTCAGCTTGAGAGAATTATTAGCAGTCTGGAATCCCATTTTTTCATTTTAACCGCATGACTCATGGTGATCACACCTCACCGGATCCTCACTCAAAATATCAGTACAATACATATTTCCATACATGACTATGATACTGGCACTAAATAAAACTGATATTTGATTGCATTGATTGTTATATGTTCATGTTAGTACTCACGTTTCTTCCTATCCATAGCTGTCGATGCGTTTTTTTCCTGTTCTCTTTGCACCATTATGTGTTAAATTGTTTTGATTTAAAATACAGTGCCAGTTTTATTTAACTTTGCATGTGGTCGGTGCTCTGAAATTCTCCTGTGGTGGACCTGCATGAAGATTATTGCAGGTCCTATGTATACTGAGCCCAGTTCCATTGGTTTCATGACTGCCGCATTACAGATTACATGTACACCAAGATGGAAATGTCGGCCTTCTGCCTAAGGAGATCCCTGGCAATCTGGGCCCGTGGCTTCAGCAGAGCGAGCTGGGATTACCCATATGAGGAGCTCCAAAGGCTGGACACCATGAGATGGGATCGTGTGCACAGTCCTAAATGGTACTGGAGGAACAGCATCATGGCATAATGTATACACACGACAAATAACAATACTCCTTGAAGCAGATGCTGTAGGTATGTAATACATATACTAAGATGTCAACGTCACTCAAATGAGTACAGACATCTATGCAAATATGAGCTAAAAGCCTGTTATTACATTGGCCAATTGTAAATGACTTACTTTTAGTTATTTCTGGCACAGTGCTTCAAATTGTAGGAGCAGAGGATCAGATTCCACGTTTCCTGTCTGCTGTCAATACGTTAGCCTCAGTCCCAAACCTAAGAACCGATCACTTTCAATTTGATAATCCATTAGCTTTTCCCATGGGTTGGGATAAAAGGAGGATTATTTAGGCTGTGTGGACTCCATAGATGACCCAGGTAATGCTTTCCTGGAAGCACGGCCAACAGCATTAGGATGGGACGAAAAGTGTTTTAGTTTTCGGCATAAACTAGAAAAAGGTATCACTTTAAAGGATAATATAATCTTAAGCGACAGTGAAAACCTGGCCTCCACTCATCTATATGTTGGCAAATGGGCTTGGCACAGATGCTCTCAGTCAATCTCTATTGAATTGACTTCTTCCCATAAACTCAATAAAAATATCATTCCTTCATTCACGGTCTTGAACACAGCAAAACCTGAGCTGAACGGTTAACAGGAGTTGCTGTGATGCAATCAGTTAGATATGATTACATGCATAGAAATGTTTCTCATTTAACTTTGAAAATTTTCATTTATGAAAGTTCAGGACCTTTGCATTTGCATTCATAAATCAGGGCATAATTGTTGGAGTCACAAAGACAACAAAAGGACACTTACATTGTGAAGGGCAGAAGCCTATCATTCACAGCTATACATTTTCTAGACTTCTTTCAGTAGACATATACTTTAGGCTTCAACATCCAATTAAAGCAAATTAACACAAATATAATGACTGACCAGTATTGATGCTAAAGCTATATGCCATTTCTTTGAAGCTGAATCATATAAAGTAGAATCATATATAATCTCATCATATGTCAAACTATAGCTGACGTATGGCACTACCGCTTCTATTCCCCAGCCTCTCCTCAAGGACACCATGAAATTCTATAAACCTGTTGTGTTCCACCAATCAAGGGACTCATGAAGAGTCGATTAGCTGAATCAGATGGTCTAGAGGCTGAACCGAACGAGCATGTGGATTTGCATGGAGGTCTCTGAGGACAGATTTGTGTAGCCATGCTGTATGGTACCATCATTAAGTCCATGATTTATATGTCTTGCATATACAGACTTTGAGTGCACACATTAAGCGTATGACATATATGCTGTAACATACATATGTAATGTGCATATCATGGCAGTTCCCAAAATAGCAGAAGGGAATGTGGGGGGGGGAGAAAAACCTTTTAAAATGAAGAACAGTGAAGGTCAAGCCTCTTTATTAAAACAAGCCTGCACTAAGATAACTCAAAAAGAGTGTGCTGGGATTCGAACCCTTACAGGGCCGGAGTACTTGGGCTGCCTGGGACGCGACTCAGAATGGAGATGGTGTGAGAAGAGCACCGCTATGCAGATATCCAGCAGACAGAGCTAGACTGATGGATGGTGACATGCACGCAGCATTCTGTGTCAAGCTGAGATTTGGTAGAACCTCTTTGAATAGAGCAACAGAGAAAAAACTGCTGCTCCAAATGCAATCTTTTTGTCTTTTCTATTTTACGTTGCAAAAAACGATTTTCCGAATCTATGCTTCAGCCATCCTCCCAAAATATTCCATCATTAGTCTATCATGTGCCATGCTAATGTTGTTAATAGGCTCACTTTTGGAACTGTTTTATGTCCAGCTAATTGAATGCATTCATTAACTACATATGAGCTGTTAGCACAAATCAACACTCACACGCGCACAGACATAAGGCATGAAAAGCCACATCCTGTCTAAACATAGCAGGAGCTGATTCTGTGCACACGTGAATGGACAGGGCCCGGTGTGGCCCTCTTTGCACAGTGTGAGGGCTACGAATTAACAGCTGCCACAGATCTCATCAAACAAGCTGAACCACAGGCAAAGCGAGACATCAGATAATGAAGACCGTCAAAATGGGATACGGCAACAGACAATTCATTAAGTAATTAGGCTAATGACTTCGTTACTCAAGCGCTCCCTCCCTCACCACCCCCCCCCCCCCCCCCCCCTCCCGCCCGCCCCGCCGATGTTTGGAGAAGATCCTCACCGATGGCCCGCACGTGGCTCTCCGCCACCCAAGGCCG
>JAACJT020000028.1:5740364-5777799 GCA_009936485.2 Gymnarchus niloticus | reverse complement strand
CGGCGCCACGCCGACCGGGAGCAGCTTTACACCACCCCGAGAACCCCCACCCCCCCCCTGTCCCCCCCCTCACCCGTCCAACTCCCCCCCCCCCCCCCCAAGCTCCCGATTGGTATCGCCCAGCTGGAATAAATGAAAGCGCAGTGATATTTAGATGGATGAGTTGCACACCAGGAAGAGAAAACTACCAAACACGAAGCTGAAGCGATGCCCTGTCTTCACATGCTTGATTTCATCCCTTAATTAGAGCCATTAATCAACAGCCCAGAGATATGAGGCTTCACAGGGGCCTGACGACAAAACGCCTCAGCACCTGTCAAAATTACAGCTTTCGGTTCAAACGCCATTCCTCAAGCCTGGCTGAACCCTGCCATTGGCCATTCCCCATGCTGTCCCGCCTTGAAGAGAGGCAGCTTGGGTCTGTTCGCACGCCACAAGGTAATGAAGACAGACTGACAGACGAACGGACAGACTGGCGTCAGGTGTGCAGTGATGCCAATGCTCGCTGTCTTCCAAAAATCAGTTCACATTAAAGGTCATTAATACTTTCATGCAATTACTGTTAAAAGTAAAAACAGCTTGCATGTAATGCTGCTTTAAAAAATAATAATCATTTTATTTTTTGCAATAAACAGGAGCAGTGTCCATTTTTAACGTAAATTCAAAATGAACCTTAAATGTGTAATATTTTTAGGCATCAGATGCATTCCCTCAATTTTTCCCATTTCTATTCCAGTCTAGAATCAAGGCGTCAGGTGGAGAAAATCAGATCAGAAAATAATCAGAAAATGACAGTAATAGCAGCAGTCGGCTGCCCTTTCTGATACGCTGCCATCAGGTAAGGCATTATTAAGCGAATGCTGATGGACGATTAGCATGATCCTCTGGGATGGGGGGCTAGAACCAAGGCTTTTCTGTGTCCCGCCAAACACCTTTTTGACGGATTCCGAGCATTATGGCACCATGCATTACTCACCCCACGTACGCGGTAATAATTTCACACTGACGCAGAATGAAGTTCAATAAAAGGTCTGCAAGAATTTATGTGGCTGGGTATCAAATATACTTCTGAAATGCATGCAATTGGAGGGGAATGACACACAAAAAGCTAAGTGGCCCTGCGCTATATAAAGGCCCCTACTCCGCAAACATGGCGCAAAGCCTCATCATATATTAAAATAAACAGTGTGTCAAGGCATTGGAAGTGAGATATCCATTTTACTTCATATTTGTGGTAAATTTCAATGCATGATTTGGCTGCCTGCTTAAATAAACATATTAATATATAAATTATACATACAGGAGCATGCAGGCAGATAAGCAACAATGGAGGTTTCAGGGGGACAGCCACTTTCATAACCTCAGCACCTCGTGACGTCCCCCCTGGCAGCCCTCCCAACGTTGAGGCAGCTCTTTACAAAGCTGTGTGAAATCAGATTTAGGAGATACAGTTACGCAGCACACCGGTGGGTGGCAGCGTCTGGGAAGCTGCCCGACTGTTCCTGGAACAGCGCCTCCTACTTGCTGGCTGGGATCGTGTGGCGAGAAAGGAGTCGGCGAAAAGGGCGATGATATCCTGCTGTAACGAACTAAAAACCAGCTTCCTTAAAGGTTTGCAAAACCTTTCTCTGTACAGCAACATAAAAGCCTAAAAAATTGGATCTCAATTCTCCCAGGCAAAAAAAGAAAAGGTTACCACATATTCGCATATTACCTCAGATTAACACAAATAAAGCAGAAAAGCAAATTAGCACTGAAATATACATATGTCAGCAACACAACTCAGGATTCAACATAAAGATCCACACACATAAATACTAGGCGACAGTTAATTATCTTTTATGAGCTCAAAACGTAAGTAAATTTAATACACTGATTTTAAAGATATAACATCTTTTTAATAGCATGTCACACCTCAGTAAATTATGGGGTCTGATGCTTAGCACAGCCAGAAAGTAGTGCAGTTGTAGAGGACCAGGACTCGTAACCAGAAGGTTACAGGAGCTACTTCAAGGAAAAGTCCACCTTAGAAACCCAGAGAGTAAAACATCCTGCTAAAAAAAAATTATTTTGGGCATAACAAGAAGAAAGTTGGGCAAACGTAAATTTAAATGCTTACTAACTACAAAAGTCCTATAACCATGGCAAACGATGGGTCAATTTATATAAAGAAGTACAGCTGTGGGAGCTACATTTAATTTAATATTACATAAATGATCAACAGCTAAGCCTTATTACTTCTGATGATTACTACTTCTCTTATTATGCCTATAATTACTTTTATAAATCGCTATAAGGAAACGTGACCACTCAACCAGCAGTTGATTGCAATACAGGATTTCAGCTAAACATTTGTAGCCATTCATCAGCTCAGTTATTCACATTAGATCAAAGAACATGTAACATGGGGTGGGGGGTTAAAAAAAATAATAATAATTTGCATGTTGCAGTAGTACAGTATATCTCCCAATGCCGCAGATACCAGTTGAATTAAGCCTGCCTTAGAGATTCTGGGAATTGTATAAGGTTTAATTACAATTTGAGTTTAATAACTAAAGGAAATATTAATCTCAGAAGTCAATAAGAAGCGGCTTAAAGGAAATGACCGAATCAGATTATCCAGTAGGAATGTCCAAACAAAAGATCCTTGGAGTGATGTTAACGGGGTCGCATCCCTTCCCATATAGGAATAAAATAGGCAGACCTACTATGCAATTCATAAAGCCCTAGCAGTGTGCACACATTTTTCACCTTCAATTTTATTTTTTTCATTAGTCTTGGAGCCACAAAGCAGATTCAATTAGGTTTTCTGATTGGAGTACTGGCATTCTGTTAGGTCATTCAAAGGTTAAATAATTCAGCGCTACAAACATGATTATGCTACTGTAGCATTTGATCAAACACACCGTTTATCATACAAGCCGTCTCAGTTTTGAAGTCTCAAAATAATGACATTTTCGAGATTCCTCTGCAGGTAATTGGTGGGGTATTTTATATCTCCGATGGTTTAACTACCATCATTTCACGTTAAATAAATTCATGAGGAGAAAACACTGCAGTACCACAGGGCTTATATTACGGCGACTCGATGGTGCCGAAAGACGGCAACACATTAAATCACTTTTATGTAAGGAAGACGAGACGCAAGGCGGATAACTTTTGCTTTTTACATGCTTCAGGCACACAATTAGCATCCTAAAAAGTCCAAGTTTGGTGTCAACTCCCAGCTGTTACTGGGTACAAACACACACTGAATCATATCTAAATCCAAGAAATTCATTTACATATATTTGTACAGCGATCTAATAATTAAGCAGACCCTAAAGCTTCAGAATCTTATGGGGATTCTAAATCACCCTGTAAGTGCCTCCTATAACTACGTATTTATGTACTTCCTTGCACATGCAAAAAAATGTACACCTGGCCCATCAATGACCTAGAAATTAACTATGCATGCGACGTGGATGTGGCTGCTATTGTTTTTGCAAAAACACACGCACACGCAGACACACAAATACACAAAACACTATGTCAGATATATATATATATTTAAATTTAGAATTTTCACCATATAAACTGCAGGCACCCCACATTAATTTCCTGCGCCTTTTCTCTTGTGTCCTTAGAAGCCGAATTCTACCCATCTTCAATGATTGCTACAACACATATGCGATGACAACAGATTTTCAAACAACAAGGGATAGGTGAAATCCTGAATAATGTATGAGGAACCTTAATATTTGGAGTGATGCTTGTCAATCACCATCCTCTCAATCAAGGAGACAGCATGGATCATTTCCATTTCAATTATTGGGTATTCAAGTTTGAGATACAGCCGAAGTATTCTAGGTAACCAGACAATCTGTGTTATTGTAAGAGATCCCAAGCCATACTTCAATTATAGTGTGAATAAAAATACACCAAAACTTTGAACACTGCACAATAATTCAGCTTATAGATTTAATATCTGTATTTACATGCCAACATTACTGAGCAAACAAGCTCATTTAAAAGTTCATATGCTAATGTGTGACATTTAAACCAAACTTTACACGAGAGGAGGACATACAACAATGGATTTTGATTCTTTTCATGTCCCTGAACTTATGCATCTTCAATATTTATAACTTTAAAACCATGACACCTTTGCAAAAGAATATCAAGTAAAAGGAGGACAGTGTGATTGTGCATTCAGTATTTTTCAGGGGGGAAAAACACACATTTCCATCAGGATTTCTACACCAAAATAGGAGAGATTAATGGATTGATAAAAAGGCATACAGAAGTTTTACTCTACAACCGCAGAATTTCAAAATGGGCTTTCTAAACCATCAACAAGTTTTTTTGCTATAATTATTTCTGAAGCTAAAATGAAGGTCATGCGTGAGCTGGATACCCAGTTTTAGGCACATAAAGGCCATTAAGCATGGTGACCCATGACTGTCGTCACAGCGTCCATGCCTGATGATACTGAACTCCTGCATCACTCGTTCCCGATTCAGAATGGAGACGTATTCAAGCTGAGTAACTGACGACAAACACTCAACTGGCAAAGAGGCTTTTTTTTTTTTTTTTTAAAAACTATTTTTTAGTTTGCACAATACCGGAGAGATGCAAAATATCAGCTCACCAAATGATGGAAAACAAGGCGATGTCACTCATAAAGATTGCTGTCCATCATAAGCCTATGATATTTCTGCAATAATAATAATAATTACATTTTTTATCATCATCACCATCATCATCCATCCATGCATCTATCTTAAAACCTCTTTTCCTGGTCAGTGGTGGGGCCTGAAGCCAGTTCCATGCAGCATGGGGTACAAGGCTGGGGGTACACCTTGGATGGGATTCCTATTATTATTATTATTATTATTATTATTATTAGTAGTAGTAGTAGTAGTAGTAGTAGTAGTAGTAGTAGAAAAATGTTGACCAGGCTGATAGACATTTTTCTTTGACCAAAATTAAAAAGAAAACATTTTAGGTCCACCGCAACAACTACAAACATTGACTGATCTCCTTACTGGAACAAATTTTGTACGTCTGCTCATCCTGCAAGGGAAATGTTTCTCGGAGCTTTCTGAAGGTTCTCTGCACCTTTAAAGCTGCGAGTTTGTACACAAAAGGAAACCACAATGCCTAACCAATTGGACCTCACTTAGGAAACCTTGATGATCGATCTGCAAAGCCGAGGATGAACAGGCGGTGTTCAAACTGCTCATTCATTAAAAGATGCTCTTTCTTATTGATTTTGGCTTAAGTAATGAGAAAGCTTATCCAAAAATCTTTAGCATTTGGGTTCGAGTTAAGGAAATCGATGCAACCATTTCCCATTTTAACAGCATATGTGAATTTTATGTACAAAAGACAAGACAAATCCAAAATCGGATAAAATCAATAAGCTTTGTCGATGGAACATAAAGCTGACAAATGGCATTTTTAGCCAATTAAAGTGAGCTGTAAACATGCAAAGACTAATCAATTCAGATGTAGTATATCTATTATCAGTATTTAAAGACAAATTTAAAATATCCATAGAACCATAATTTCACTCTAAATGTCTCATGGGCCACTTGATATCACATTTAGGAATACACTGCACAAGTGTATTAAAATCTTACAGCACTGACATCAGTTCAACTTTGCTTATTAAAAAAGTAAGAGCAGAGCAAACTTTTTGATGTCTACATTCTTTGCAAATGTTTCAGGTATCTAAACTGAAAGGCTTGAATGTAATACCCGGATGTTGATGTTTTTAAGTAAAATCATCACCTTGAAGTACCAAAGAAAGAACGATAATAAAGTTGCTAAAGAATGAGAACAAAGCGGACACTCGGCATGTCAGAGATGATCTGTACTTTCTGCACGAGGATGGAGGGAAATAAAAAAAAGAGATTAAAAAATGTACTTCGGAAAAAGCTGACATTTTAAGTCAGGGAGTCAGAAGAAGGTGTTTCTTTTCAGGAGTGTTTTTAGGAGTTTTGTGTTAATACAGTTAAACTACAAAAGAAATGGCTTCCCAGAGGGACCCATAAACTCATTAAGATGCACCACATCCCTGTTTTACATCTGTGGTATCTTTAGTCTCTGATGTACCGCATTATCTGCCATCTGTGGAATTCATATCATCCACTGGAAGATTTTCTGAATTCCTCACAAGACAGTTGCATTTGTTCCCAGCGTTTTCAACTTCTCTGCTCACAGTTCTGTTTTACAGAGGTGGTTTAATCATGCGTACAAAATTACTAGCTTCTCTGTTCGTGAAGCATGACATTTCAATTGTGCAGCCAATAAAGACATTACATGAAGAGTGCTGAAATGATTTACTATCTGGAAAGCCCGAAGACCAAGGTTACCATGGTGAGCTACCTTTTCCATGTCTACAAGGTCAAGTGAGAATGACCTATCAATGCAGAAACCTCAGTTTTATCACATAATATGTTTTTCAAGGATTAGGTTTTTGCTTCCATGAATTCTCATTATTAATATTTCTCATTTTATGCAGTAAAAATATACTGTTGTGCATATACATTTATTCCAATGAAGTCCAATGCATTGTTGAAAAGAAAGCTTAATGCTGAAAAAAAAATATTTCAGAAATTCCAAAACAGGTAATGACAACAACATGTACTTTCTATCACTCCTATTTTTCAATTTTTACTTTTTCCAAATCTATGCACTTTTCTCTCTCAAATAATATGTGCATGCTAATGAGAATCTCACCTAAAACAGATCATTTTAATGTGACTATACTTTAAAGTAAAAACTTGATGTGTTCATGCGAAATGTAGAGATCACAGGCATAAGATAAGATCTTTCAAACTGAATTAAATTGAAAAGAAATTGTTTAATCAGTTTGGATTTATGCAAAACGTAATTTAACCGCAAGGCCAAAACCAACATTAAAGCTCATTAAACAGTCAGTTATTTAAAGAAAAATTACACAACAGTACGAATTACAAAACGTCACAACAAGCACCATTTCAGGTAGGCAAAATTCAACCTTCTCAGAAATTGTTTAAAGATCTGGAGTCTGAATATACCATATATAAAGTTAAAGGGGATATAAGGGACCTCATTCTCTGGAGGAATAAGTGGCCAACATGGAGGTACGCCGCATGTAAACGTTAAAATAGAGAGGTCGTCGATATTAATACACAGGATTGTTAATACTACTGAGATGTGAAAATGTGTAAAAACTTATAGCAAAAAGAGTACTACAAAAAAATGTCGAACAGATGCACCAATACGATACCTGTAATTTGGAAAGAATAGATTATTGCAAAAATAGGTTTCATATGATACATGCAATAATCTACGAAGAAAAATGGAATGCTTCATTTTTTTTTTTCCATGCGCCAAGTATGGAATAATTAATTCCTCTCAAAATGATTCAATCCAGTTTTATTCATTCTAGAAAAGCAATAACATAAAACACATGAACTATTTATGACAAAAATACAAATAACGACTCTGCTTACGTAAAGAACAGCTTCTCTACCAATGGAAGACACAGCATGGATTTGCCCGCGGCCTCTTCAACAAAATAATAAGCTGGTTCTCCAATGCTAAGCACACTGTGCAACGGTTGCTCTGCGGTTTAAAATAGGCCGAAATTACACTCTCTTGCCAAAAAGATTTACTTATGTCCTAAGGCTTATCATGAACTGAAAGAAATATGTTCTTTTTTCACAAATTACATCTTAAAAATAACTCCGCAGACACATTCGAATAATTAAAGCAACCACATGAGATGAGAGATGCTGTTTGTACTACAGCCAAGTGAAGGATGAACTTTTTAACAACCTCTGTGGTCAACTGTAAATCTTGCAAAATACACAGAAAGAAACTATGTGAGCACACCATCAATACTTAAAGCCAACAGGCTCTTACAACAATGAACCGTTTATTATTGTTGTTTTTTTTTTCCCCATTACACATACATTTATCCATTTAGGGGATTTACAGTTTTACCCATTTTTTTTTTTATTATTATTTTCCATCACGGTCTCTTACAGGAGCAAACTGAGTCAAGTAGCCCACCCAGGGGTGCCATAGCAGACCCCTCCTGAGATATGACCTGGAAGAATTAAGGTCACAAGTCCCACACAAGAGTGAATGGCAAAAAAAAAAAAAACGCTAAATTAAAAGCATCTGGAATTTGCCACAAAGAAAGGCAACGGTCATACTGGTGTATCAAACACAACGGCAACAAAGGCAATACAACCTAGCCACTGTATCTTCACGGGACTTCTAAAAACATGGCGCAAAACCATATGCAGGCTGATATAACAAGACTGGTTTGTACTTGTCGACTTCAATTCCGTGAAATGCAAGCAAGGGAACCTCTCATGGAGAAGCCCATTGACAAGACAAACTTGTGCCTCTCGCGTCACGTGACTTCACGTGGCCAAAAGCCTGAAGTTCCCAAGATACACTTTACTCGATGCGATACACAATTCAACAGGAAGCGACTGCATCCCAAACTATTCCTCCAACCCACCAATACCAGAAATGGCTTCCTCTCCCCCTCACTGCAACAAAGCCATTTTGTTTCTCCATAGATTATGTTACCCGTTTAACATGCACACCAAATTTGCGGGCTGCACTGGAGACCACACGGATGCCTTTGTCACAAATTTAACCGGCGCTCGACCCCAAACGTTCTCCTCCAAACACTGGTTCTGAAGACCAGCATACCGCAGAGTAACACAAAAAAGCCTTTAAATAAGACCGGATCTTTCTGTCCATGGCAGACGAAACGTTTCATGCAGTCTGTATAATGTGAGAATGCAGGAGAGTCCTCAGTCTTGTCTTTAGTGTTTTCTGCTTTATCCACCCATGGTCTAACTTTTCTAATCTAGTTAAGGGTTTCGAGGGGTTGTTTCATGAGATTGGAACGCCACACAAAAGTATCTGCTAGTTCGTATATGTGCCTAATTAGATCATGTTCATAAAGACAATCTCCTAAAGTGACTACAATAATACTACTTTGGCTTGGGGCACATTTGTGAATTTATTGTGCACAATGGAAACCTGTGATAACATAAATATTTCAAAGGTAATGTAGCATCTAATGTTCAAAGGTTCAACAATAAGCAGCTATTTTCAAGAAAAACAAAGCTCAGACTGTGTAACTGCTTCCAATATTGTGCATTTATGATGTAGGAAAAAATTGAATTGATTTGGAAGAATGAAATTCTCAAAAATGTGTTTTTCTCTCTCTCTGCCTAAATTAACAGCACAATACACTGAACATGCAATCTGTCTTCATCACTGTCAATGCATCAAATGCCAGCCTAAGTGACGTATTCCAATGAAAAGCCTCTTCCCTAAGGAGACATATGTAGTAATTTTTCATGGCATCTTCTCTCAGAGATGGACAACCGAATGGCCGAGACTTCCAGGTACACCAAACATGAACATACATACAAACATACACACATAAATATATACGTATATATTTTTTATATACACACTACACACCACTCTTCAAACTACACTCTGGACGTCAGGATCCCAAAGCCCAGTGAACAACCCAGTCTAGTGCAGCACTGATTTTTAAAAATAATTATATGCCATCATCATGTAGACAATGCTAACACCTTTTTCTATGTAACGTTGAAAAATAACATCTGAAATCAGGATGATATTGTATAGCTAGATGTCCTTATATCGGTCCTTAATTCCAGAATAGCTATTTATCCAACTTGTTCCCTGGCCAGCTGACTAGAGAGGGGTGGAGACCGGTACCCCCATTCTCCAAAGCATGCCCACCATTCACCACCTTGCACTGTAAGGATTTGGTAGAGAGCATCAATTAATTGATTCCACCCACCGACCTGCTGCAGGCTCCAGGTTAATGGTAGATGCTAACTGAGATCTGCTCCATAGGAAGCATCGTGGTTGACTGTTTCACCACTAGCGAGGCCCAGAAATACACTCTTTTACACGGTTCAGGGGTAATGTAACCAAAGCCGAGCCACATTAAGGCAGACGAAGCAGTACGAATCAGGTGGCACAAATTCACGCAAAGAGGAGAAGCATGTGATTCAAACAAAATATACATTCAACAAAAGACACAAAGTTATCTAAAGCAACTCTGCCAAACTCTGTGGTTTGGCAGAGTTGCTTTAGATAAAGTTAAATTATAAATAAATTATATCTAATTATCTACCCTTTAAATACCCTTAATTAATGTACCTTATACTTACCCAGAATTGTGTGTGTGCTGTAATAGTATTCAATCCTTTCTGATGACTTGACGGTTTGTTGAATTTCAAACGATGTATACACAACTTAAAACTAAATATTTCAGAAAATTAAAACTTAAGTGCTGAAATTTAAAAGCTGCAGTAATTTAAAAGTCCAGTTCTGGGTCTGGACTCTTAGGACTGAGAACATCAAGGTGACTTCCATAACCGGCATCTGTCTGGCCCAGTTTTCTGCTTGAAGGGATGTTGTGACCTTCCATAGGGAGTGTCTTGATATTACAGAATACCTTGCACCTCACAATGATTGGCCACATTGTTAAACTAGAGAATTCACCTCTGAGGTCCCTCTTCCAATCTGGTTATCAGTACAGTTCTCTGAGATGCTTTGACCGCTCCCATAGCTTTCATGGTTGAATCACAGCTTCAGAACTCCCTACCACATCAAGAGGCAAGGATAGATCCACAACGCCTGATAGATAGATTGACTTCAGCCAATAAGAACGCAGAACTTGAAAGCAAAATATTTTTGCCATGTTTTACCCAAGAAGTTGTCGTGAAATTGTTGACGGTTCTACATAAACATGAAATTTTTTCAAAAGATAATAATCATCATCATGGTGCTTAGGTGTGCGTGGAGAACATGTGGTGCTGATGAACAGCATCCAGAAAGGCTAAAAGGTACAAGTGCAAAATTTGGATAAAAGCCTGCAGTCAACCACACAGGCAGTTAAACATAAACCTGAGGCAGTTTGTTCAATGGTATTTCGCTCACTCTGTTTATGAGTCATCTATCCATGGTCTCTCATAATGCTTTAATGTAAAATTTGTCAGCTGGAGTGACTGTGGTACAGTGGCCAGGTATACTGCCCACATCTATCTAAGGCCACTGGGGCCATTTGTGTAAGATATGTCTTTAACAATAAGAATTTCCTTGTGTATTGGCTTCACTAGAATAATTACCAGCTACACAGGTGTCACAGGGTGAGAAAATGATAAAAATGTTCTTTTACTGTGACTTGCTCAGGTCAAGTTGCCCAAAAAGGCAAATCACAGCATATGCTTTTGTATGTATTGTAAATTCGTTTCAGTTTAATTAAGAAATGTGCAGTACCAGTATGGTATACTATACCCGTTTTACTTTTGCGCATTATCTGTAAGAGAGCACGCCATCTTTAACGTCCGCTGTGGCCTAAAAAAACTGCCTGGTGTTTATTCTTGTATGAAATAAAGCTGAAACAATATTGAATTAAAAAAATTTTTGAAAACTTTCAAGAAATATTTGGCAAATTATATCCAAAATAGAAAGGATTCATGTTATTTCTACTCCCGAATTAAACATTTTACACTTGGGTTTAATATTGTAAGTCACATGATTGAAATGTTAATGGATTTTAAAAATTGCAAATATCTGTCAAATATATCCAGCTTCAAGCTAACTTTACATCGGTAACAGATTTAATATAAAAGACAGAAAATATCACATATTATGGCATTTAGGTGACATCTACAGTGAATCTGTAACTGGTCAGTTGTAGTTCTAACTTACACTGCAGCTTCAGATGACACAGCAATGTTTATCATTTGTATTGCCTGCCATTTTGACTTAAAGCTTGGGCAACAGTTAGCAACAGTTAGCAATTAGCAACAGTATTCAAGATGGGCAAAGCTAAAGTCTATTTACGGATCTATCCTTAATGAATGAAAGTGCACTGGCTGGAAAATCACGCAAGGCACAGTTACCTTGGACAAACACTGGATATTCAGCTCATTGTGTTATAAAGGAATGTAATTTTGAGAACCTTAGCTGATTTACCATGGGGAAAGGATTGGGTACTCATGCAATCACATCAGTTTCAATTATTTTTAAATAAAACCAGATGTGACAGATCAGAAATATCATTTCCCAATTAAACTAGTCACAACTACACAGTCTCAGGCAACAATAAAAAGCTGGGATCACTTGATACTACAGGTCGACCGATATGGGTTTTTCAGTGGCCGACGCCGATATTTAGAGAGTTCCGAGGCTGAATATTTTTTCTTTCTATATTTAAAAAAAAATACAACTTACAAAAAACAGAACTGCTTAACCTCTGAACACTTAAAGAAGGGAGAAACTCAATAAAGAAAAAAATGAAACTTTTCACCTTTATATGAATTAAAAATAATAAAGTTGGTAAATTGGAAAATACAACCCCAAATCAGAAAAAGTTGGACGGTATGAAAAATGCAAATTAAATAAAAAAAAAAAAAAACAGTGATTCTTAAATCTACTTTGACTTATTTCTTTGCAGACAGCATGAAGGGACAAAATAACACCTGAAACGCTTCATCGCTTGGTGTCCGCAGTGCCAAAACATCTTTTAAGTGTTGTGAGAAGGAATGGCAACATTACAAAGTGGTAAATGCTTTACCCTCCCAACTTTTTTTGGAATGTGTTACAGACCTGAAATGCAGGAATGGATGTATATTAACAAATAAAATGAAGTTGACCAGACAACACATGAAATATATTGGGTTCATACTGTCTGCAATGAAATAAAAGTCAAAGCAAATTTAAGAATCATTGAGTTTTTTTTTTTTAAATTTGCATTTTCCATACCATCGCAACTTTTTCCGATTTGGGGTTGTAATAAAATAAAATTATTTTAGATGACACTATAAACTTAAAACTATGGTTATCTTGAACATTAAATCGTGGATATTGGTGTTCTAAGGCTGAGATCGATCAGCTGTAGACTTGTGTTACTGCTTTGAGAAGATTACAAATTATACAAAGTTATGTCTATGTGAGAGTCTTAAACATTTGACAAAATACAAAATGATGTCTTACAAGCATTTTGGAAATAAAAGAACTTGCAAAGTAAAATCCGACATGCAATTTTTAGTGGAAGTTTTGACTACCAAAACTAGTGGCAATGGGTCAGAAATCAAGGCTATTTCTGCCTTGCTTGTTGGGTCAATTAAGAATATAATACGATATTTTCTCATGTAGGCTATGACAAGATGCCGGAATAGAGCATTCTCTATAAATACAGTGTACTTGATATTACATTATTATAAACCACTTGTTTCCCAAAGCGGGTCACCTGTAAGCTACTTTGTTTGACAATTAATTTACTGTTACTGCCAGAGTTTCATCATCATTCCTCGCTTCTCAATTAGGCTAGAAGGAAGGAGGCCATCTTAACCTGCTAGCCAGCTGATAATCACCCAACTTAAAGCCAGATACCCAACACTACCTTCAGACAACCTAGCTACCTTGTGAAAATTACTGACAAACTGAATCATGTTATCCCACTACATGAGAGAACTGAAAGTACACACAGGCTACAGTAACATGGCATATTGTTTTAATGGCGGCCGGTAAAACGAACTTAAGAGGTAGGATGTGTCAGTAAGTTCTCTTCGATGTTTTAATACATTCTGACAAAGCTGGCTGCTAGCGAGCACTTTTTTTAATCAGCCACACAGGCACAGATATTGGCCAATGCCAACTGTCATAGAACCCTTGATTATCGGCCGATAAATTGGTCGATCACAACTCGATATGACTTTTTCATCTCTGATACTGATAACACAGCCTTAAATAAAGCACGATACAGATCTCATAGCCTTTTTGCTTGTTTCAACTCTGTTATGTATTGAGTCGTATTGAAATGCTTTCTTCGCCCGTTCTGGCCCACCATGTTTCTAGTGTATTTTTTGTATTGTGGCTACATAGATGTGCTGTAATGTAAAGTTGTCTAGAGTATCGCACGTTGAGACTGTTTGTTTATTAAGTAAACCGTTCACATTAACACTATATAGTGTTTGTTCCTTCTTTTAATCATAGTACATCTCACAATTTTGAAGCTATTTGTATGCCATATGTAATATGGCCATCTAAACTGTCCTCCAACTGTGAACCAAATATTATAATCCCCTAAAGGAATAATTACAAAATGAAATGCCGACTTGGTAATGTAAAGCGAGGCTTGCCTGTGTAGCATATGGATTCACTTTTTTTTTTTCCCCCGATAGCCTATCAAGTGTTTTTGGTCACTGTGGGTAGCAATATTGATACTGAATATTGGATCTGCAGATCCCTAATAATAACAACCTACTGTGCATGGAGCAGCTACTTTAGTGATCCTTATGTACAATTAGCACGCTAGGGAACAAGTCTGGAGGCACCGGTGCTCTGTTTCTGGAATGTCGCCAGCTCAAATCCCACAGCTGGCAGAGTGAACCTATCGCTTTTCGGCCCTTGAGAAGGCCCTTAACCCCAAAAACTGCTCTAGGGGTGCCTGATAAATGGCTGACCCTGAGCTCTGACAGCTTCACTGTCACCTGTGTCTTTTTCATAGAGAGCAAGACATGATATGAGAAAGCTAAAGAATTCCTGTGTTCTTACTGAAAAGTACAATCAAATTATCTTGGGTTGCCTAGATGTCAAGCAAAGCATTCTTTAAATCATTGTTTAATTTTGCCAACTTGATTAAGCCACTGAAAACCAGGCTCACAAAAACAAGGACCGTGCACCTCCTTCCCGTGCCACGCTAACACCATGGCAGCAGGCGTGCCCTAGAAACCCACAGAGAGTCGCACCAGCACTACAGTAAGAATGAGCATGAGACAAGATCAGCAAATATGCAAATGCGATTAGCTCTCCCAGTGGAGCACATTTGAGGGCAACGACAGACGCGGTGGATTTGGTTTTTTTGTAAACGGATTATGGGGAGAAGAGGTGCATCTGCGTCCCCCTGCCTCGAATGCCACCAGGGGGCTGGCACTGCGCCACGCGCCGGCAGTCAGATGGGCTTACCGGTGACATCACAGCACACTGCATTGTTGAGTTAATTAGGACAACAGGCACCCTCCCCCTCCTACCCCCCATCCAGAGAGTAACCAATCGTGCATGTGGCTTAGAATAACCAGCTCTGAGTTACTGTAAACAGGGAAGATGGATTCATACTGTCACTGTCCACAGACAGGCACACACAAACGGAGGGAAACACGACGGAAGACAGAGATATGCTGACAGATAAATACCCAAAATATCCAAAATGAGCCGATGACTAATAGTTTTACTTACTTTCGCCGAAAGTACCGGGTTTCACCATGGTGCACTAATTAGGCCAACGCTGACACACTGCTGATTCGCCGTTGAGTCGTCGTCTTGTATCGAGAGAAAGGTTTTGCCAAATAAATAAAATGGAAAAGAAAATGAAAACTTGGGCTGCATACGAAGAAGGCCCCAAAACATCATATTAGTTCTAACTTGTTCAGACAAGGTCAAAGTCAAGCTGTCTTTTAACTGTTTAAATTTCTCGCTTGGCCTCCAGCTGCTGTATCTTGCTGCTGTTTTGGTAGTCTTATTGGCTAGCTAGCAACACAAATGAAAGAACACACTATTGTACATGTTTTAGCTAAATCTTCTAAGCTAAATGACAGGACTGCCATATAACAACACAATTTCATTCACCTGCTTCTCAATGCGGAAGAAACGCGGCCTCGAGTGAAATCTCTACCGAAACATCGCACGAACGCAATAGTGTGTATGTGAATGGGTCACGACATTAAGCAGTAAAGTAAGCAGCACCGTCTAAATAGAACTTGAATATATATGATCAATGCCTGATTATAAATACACATGCAACTGAAATCCATTTTTTAATTTATCTTTGCGTTTTAGGCAACATATTAAAAATAAAAGCCAGCTGCCATGTTTGACTGCAACACATGCAGCTTAAACAGAAACACAACAGGCTTTCAAGAGACCCTGACACCACGTTGAGGTTAACAACATTATTTGAGAAATCTGCATATTTAATTAAGCTCCCCGATAAGGGTAAGTACTGTTTATTCAATTTGCTGCATTTTGTAGCTGGCGCGGTTTCAACGGAAATCACTGAACCAGATGGAGTCTGTGTGAAAAACAATTAACGAACACTTATGAATTCGCCAAAACAGATGCTAACAATCAGTAGGTTTCCGAACGACGTCTCTTCAGTTTCATTACAATTTAGCTACGAGTCGGCAGCTCGTGCCAGCTCTGGTACGCGTGGGTCATCTCCTAGCAAAGTCGCCGGGGTGGTTACGTTTAATGAGTCCCCGCCAACGGCAATGTGAATTTTTATAATGCAGTTACATTTAGTTACAAAAAATATTTCCCTCTAAGCCAGCAGGCATTAGACTAATAAATTATTAATCTTCACTATACAAACATACATTAATTAATTAGAAGGATTAATATATTAAAAACTGGAGGTGGGAATAAGAACATCAGATTAATATGCAGATAATTATGTTGCTACTATTTGAAAACAGTTTTTTTTTTTTTATGTAAGTCACAATGAAAAGTATTAAATTTTAACTAAATTTTAATCTGGGTAGGAAACACCAGTGATGAGATTGTACCATTTTCACGATACACTCTGACATACACGATCACATGAAACGCCATAAAATATAATAATTACAAAACAGTGTATTTGTGTTTTTTTTTTTTTTTTTAAGAGAAAATGAATTATATTATCTGTATTTATTGACTTTTAAGTGGGCCTATTAACAATTCAGTCTGGTTGTGGCTGCAACCAAAAACACATTGTGAAAACAGCAAAGAAAAAAAAAAACTGTGACTTAAGTACTCATGTACTTAAATCTGTTGGTTTAAAAGGGAAAAGAATACGTGAAGAGGTCTGGTTTCTTAGTAACAAGATTTCTTTTATGTCATTTTTATTGGATTCGTTCTTGACAGCCCTACTTCAAACAAAACCAAACTAACCACCAAGGCGTGTCCTTGTAGGATGCCATCTAATATTTACCATTTTAATAATACTATAGCTATTTCCATTATTGTTCAGATTTGTGTTGTAAAATGTAGTTAAGTGGAATTTGCTTTGGTGAGTAAAGTAAATACAGGATTAGCAAATTCTGTTATTCCTCTCAAAATTCTGCAATGTTGCTGTATGTATATGGCCTCAGGTTGGGTTGATGGTCTTTGCATTCCTTGGCGGCTGCCCAAATCTGTAGCTTTTGGAGAAAAATGTAAATAAACCCATCCTAGGAAGCAGCCTGACTGCAACCCATAGCATTGTGACGCTCATTCAGAACTCACTGTTACTTCTATCCAATTTTTGTGTGAAATTCCACACAATTGTACCATAACACAATACTCATTAACGCAGTACATAAGAAACGTACGACGCAATCATGACATGAAATATTAGCCCGTGCCCAACAGTATAGGTGAGCAGCTGGTGTTTCCGGCATATTCCACCATTTATTGCATGTCAGCTCCATGATAAATAATTTGGGCGCTGTGCTGTTTTCATGGCAGTTTTCGCCCTTCGCACAGATGTCAGCCTCCCATGCGGGCCACGTCTTCGTACCGCAAAGTGGAACGAACGGACAGTAACAGCAACGGTGGAAAGAAATATTAATGACCCCCCTCCCATGCTTATGTCACAAAGTGACAACAGAAATAAAACAGAGAGACACAGGCTGGCTCAAGGTGGCCGGCTGTAACTAACCTCTGCAGTCAGCACTGCCACCTTCTCCTTCAACTCTCTGTTCGAAGCCTCGCTCTGGACCTCCTTGGTGACCATCTCTCCTTTTAGCTTTTTGACCATCTCCTGCAGCTCTTTCCTTTTTTTCATCTCATAGAGCAACTAGACAAGGTGGAAAATTACATTTAGTCCCCCCCCCACCGCTGAAAAAAACAAGAGGAAGCCCAGTGAACATACAGCCATTTCCATGATTAATATAGTAGGCACAATAAACTTGTGCCCATGGTCTGCATACACATTACGTTCCCACCTGCCTTGCTGACTGACCTGAAGCTCGGCTCTCTGCTTCCTGATTCTGATGTCTCCAGCAGTTATCTGGGACGCTTCTTCCCATTGCACATTGTGAAGAGGCTTCCACTTGCTCTGCAACTCTACAACGTTGTCATCTCTTCCAGAGGCCTGAAAGGTAAAACAGATATTGAAACAGTCTGAGCTTCAGTAATCATTACAAGTTGCACTCTAAATCAGTAAATAAGCCTTTAAGAGTTTTTACTTGGTTTTAATGACTACAATATAAAAACTAAAAGGATACTTTAAAGCAATAATTTGCCAATAATTTCTCTTCAACAGAATAAACAATGCATGTTATATTTTTGTCCTTGCCCAGGACCTCAGAAAGGTGAAAAAACGAAAACAAGAAATTTCACACCAAGAAAAGGGTGGTTGGAGTTAGTTTAAACATGCTGAATGGCATCTACCCCTTTTGTAATGGTAAAAGAGCACAGGTTTTAATTCTGTGACACTCCACAAAGAGGTGTGCTGAGCAGTAAAACTTCTTCAATGGATTTGTGCTTCTAATCTCTGGGACAGAAATGTTTCTGATATGGCACATGCAGAGAGCCTTGTTTAATACACAACACATGTCCATCTCAGGGGACGAATGGTGAGCAATATGATCAAATTGTACTGCAGCTGAAAATAAAGCTCTTTCCATGTAGTAAAGAAAAACACTGTACCTCACTCTTGCTCTGCACACTTTCAAGTAAACTTTTCTTAATTTCCTCTCTGAGATTTGGAATAATCCCATCTTCAGCCTTCAGTTGAGGCCTAAGATTATTGACATAGGCCTTCAATGTGTCTTCTGGCGTGCAGCTGCAGGAAAGATAACCAGTGGAATGTGAACAACTTCAAAAGGAGTACCTCCAAAACCCCTTTAAAAGTTAAATATCATAAATAAAAACTGAGTAAACTTCCAGCGAATTAACTCCATAATAAAACTAACCACAGTGGGCAAAAAAAATGATTGAAACACAACTGAAGACTAAGGAGAAGAACAAAATGAGTAAAACCTCAAGTTATGTGAGGTGGGAAAACGTAAAATAACCTTCAAAGAGATACCACTTTAAGAAATGTATTAATAATTAAATATATTGAAATGTGCAAATCGACGTACACAACCTGCAACTGGTTGTCATGTCAACAACCACTCTACTGTGAAACACCATGAAGATAAAAAAAGGGCAGCCCAGTTAGTGTATCATTTGTTTGTTTTATAAATCTGATGTACTGTAAACACAAAACTGTTTGTCCATAATTTTACAGAAAGTAAAAACCCACGTACTGACAATATGGTTAAATTTAAATTCCTGAGTCAACTACTCACTCATCAGACGAGAAATCTGCATTGGCAGGGAAAAAGCGTACAAGAATTGGGAAAAGAACTCATTAGCTCGTACAAAGATAGCTCAGACCTATGTCTACAGGAGGCAGAGTGTTAGGACGCAGACTGAAAGACTGCAATCAGTCAGGAGAGCCAACTCTCCTGTTGCTCATCAGAGCCGACAAGGAAGGGACGCAGGAATGAGAATTGGACAGACTTGGGATTTTGGGAGAGACTCTGACAGGGCACAGCAACAACCAGGGCGTAAGTGGCAATAGCTTAGGGGAGTTTGCAGCTGTCATAGTCTCAGATAAATCTGGAGACATTTCAGCAGTGTGAAAACAAAACAGCTTCACTAATAGGCATGACAAGCTTCTGGACACTTAGACCCAAGATGAGATTTTCAATTACCAGCCTAGTGGATTCTTCTAGGCAGTTGTGAAACACAGGGGCATGTGTCTGAATATATTAAAAATAGATATATATTATTCCTTAAGGTTTAGAAGGAAAAGTTATCTGGATCCTTTGTTTGGTGGCTAACCCCAGCGATGAGTTCATTGTTTCAGATGATTTACACAGTGAACAAAAACACAGGGGCAATCACAGATAGGCCTAAGCACAGCATCCCCGAAGAGCCAGCCCCTTGTCCCCAATGCATAAACAAGGAAAAGGCAAGGCCAGCAATTTGCAGGCTGCAGGGCAATCCATGAAAGCTTCAATATAAATATGAGATTAAAACCACGCATTTCGCCAGCTTGGCTTAATCAAGCTTTCAGGAACGTCCCCTGGCAGTGTGTCGCATTGTCTTAAACATTATTTCAATACCTCGGCATATTTCTGCACTGGTGGCACTTTTTCCATTAATGGGCATGTGACATTCGTCAAAAAAAAAAAAAAAAAAAAGGACAAAGACGTCTTTGTACAGACTTCCTGCAGTCAGCACCGATCTGGTCACGCGCTACAAAGGTGACTTCCTGCCAGGGCGGCCCACCCCAGTGCAAGGTCCACCAGGCTCCGCGCTCCAAAAGCCCTTCGCCGTCGTTGACGGGGAAATGGTGCTAACAGGCAAACGGCCTCCGGGGGGAGGCGGTGGGGGTCGGGAAACGTGCACAAATTGCTGCTCCGAGGCGCCGGCACCCAGGGGGTGCCCATTTACCCTGTCACTTCAGACGGGACCTGGCCAGGCGGCCCCCGAACCTCATCGTAACGCTGCCATGACATACAATTAGAGATTGATCGTCTCATGCATACGTTAGCAAGGACATTAGAATAACTGCAACTAGGAAAAAAAAAGAAAATTCCAAGGACACATGATATTCAGTTTCTGGCTATTTCTTTTAACACTAAATATTAATCCCATGCTTAATGTGTGGAATATTACTATTAGTGTAAAATAGCCTTAATATTTCAAAGCGACAAATACATTAAATGTCCCCCTTCATACGTGGTGGCAGAAAATTGCACCAGGCAATCTTAATATATATGTGAGCAGGTATCACGTTTAAATGATATTGGTGTATTTTTCCATGTTATAAGTTAATATATAGGCTCATTTCACAACAGTCATCTGTTTTGTAGTGTAAAATGAAGCCCATGCACTAAGATAAAATTAGAACATTTTATAAATTATATTATGTCAGGCTGACAAATGGTAGGACCTGTTATATTTAGCAACTAAGTATCTTAATGATCATTCAGCATTCACACGGTTGGGGGGGGGGATGCAGCCTTGCTTTGTTGGCTAGAAAACGCCTTCTCTATTTTTCATACTGTCATTCTGCTCTATTAGCAAAGCCTAACACAATTAGTTATGAATATGCAGTAATAACATGCAAATCGTTCCCCCCGATTGCCCCCAGGCAGTGGTCTCTCCCTTTCCAAACCCAATTCTTTCTACATCATTACAACAACTTGGCATCATTCATCAGAATTATATTTAAAAAAATAAAAAAATAACCCACACAGCTAGGCCTCATTGCATTGGCCCACCTAGCGTAACCGCCGGCGCCTGTTAACCGCTGCCCGACGACGGCGATGTTAACCACGCCGTTCCAGAGCCCCGCCACCACGCCACTTGTGTGCGTCTCCCCAGGGTGATGTTAGACACTACATTTGCGCCCGCCAGAACAATTAACCCCTTTGTTAATTAGCAGGGGAAATGTCAGGCGCACAGATGGTATGAGCTGGCACCCAGCCATCCCGCCAACTGCCACAGGAAGTGGCTACCCCCACTGCCGACAGCTGCTCTGCCCGCCTGCCAACCCCCCTCCCCTGGCCGGCAGAGGGCTTCAGAGGCGGAGCTGAGAGAAAAAGGCAGCCAGGCGAACGGCACCCACGCCATCTCACCGGGAAACCTTTTGGTATCGAACACACTGTCCATAGAGGCTTTACTATAATCAAAATTGTACAGCATCAAATATGCATCAAATATGTTTTTATTATCATTTATAATAACTGGCATTTTATAAAGATTATTAGTTATATATTATATGCTTATCATTAGAATTTAGTTAGTTATGTGTTTATATATTTTATCAATAAATACTTTTTTTAATCAAGGATCCTAAAATTCACATGCGTGGCATTAATCATAAGAAATTATAATCAATGATTTCAGCTGAATTGGTACTCTGCAGACCTACTCAAAGACCCTACACAATAACAAATCATACATCGTGACGCTTCAGGTCATTTTTGATAAAACATTTTCTAGCATCATGTTATGAATACTCCAATTCCTTTTTACGTCACAGTTTTTCTGCATTTACATCTTTTTGCATGTAAGAGTGACAAACAGCCAGAGAGGTTTCCTAAATTACTGGCAACGGCAGGCCCAGGTCACCACGCGGACTCCCTGGTCACCGTGTACTACATCGATTTATTTGCTTCACTAATAAGAGAACAGCTCACCAAAGACGAGAACCTGAAACGAGTCAATATGGGAGAGTCAGCTCGTTTAAGTCTGCATGCAAGTTTAGTCTGAAAATTAAGTTTGATGGGGAACTGAAGAGGGATTTCAGCTAAAGGGTCTGTACTGGTGTAAGACATTTTAGTGCAAACACACACACACACACACACACACACACACATGTGTGTATATATTATATAGGTATAATTACATTAATAATCACACTCATTATATTTAGTTTTACATCACGTCATATTCATTATATCTAGTTTAATTACAAATTATACAAAACATTTATCTCAAAAGCACACCAAAGAGAAAATAAAGTTAAGAAAAAAAATCCTGCTTAACAAAGAGGATCTGTCCAACAACCTGTGAAACTCTCATAGGAACAAAACAGAGATAAAAGTTTCCACTGGCAGCAACATTAACAAAACGGACGTGACTTATTTTGAATGATTTAGTACTAAAATACATAAATAAACACAGGTGTAAACAAAGCAGTCACAAACAGGAAAGCAGAGGAAAGACCCCAAACTTCATCACCTACCACAGTTATACAGTGATACCACCCCAGAGGGTCATTTCAATCTGCTCCTTGGCACATTGCTGGCTAAGTTTTTATATTTACATCATTAAACTTCACCCTGCTCTCTTTAAGTGGAGTTCTCTGAACAAACTCTCGGGCCAGCTGTGGAGGAATAACTACAGGACATGTAAAAAATATAATAATGATAAATAAAAATGTGCATGCTGTGGCATATTTTAGCGACACCTGTGAGGGAATTGACCGTGTGCAGCATCTTTGAAGGCGCTCCGCCCAGAGGGGCAAGAAACACTGCAGTGTCTCTCATTAGCCCCATGGAAGGGGGGTGCCTCAAGTAAGAGTTCCCAGACAGAGCTGAACCAGGCTGGGCAGATGGATGAAGACAGTGACTGAAATGGACATCCTCACTTACTGTGCCTCTTCACAGCCTGCTTACATATTCCCAGAAACAACCGGATTTGAAAAGTGCTGCTCGGGAAAAAGGTGAAAACCGGACCAGGCAAAACCACTACAGTATATTCGCGTACTGTGATGCTGATACATCAGTACAGAAGGGGAAAAAGCAGACTTCGTTCCCCCCGATTTGAGGCTCTTTCACTTACGGTTGCTTGCTGGAACCTGAAGGCTCTGCGATTTCCTCCGGAGAAGCGGCGCTTAACTTGACTGCTGAAACCTGTGGCAAGAAGAGATAACGGTTTGATGCACTGCCGTCATCCGCAATGTGACGGCCCAGCTGGACGTCGAGGCGAAAGACGGGCTCATTACCGAATGCAGAATGGAGCTGCGTAGACGTTCAAGCCCATTACACCCAGGTGTCAAATCAACACAACGCACAGAAGCACCCGTCCAGACATTAACCATGCAAATACGATATCATTTGCT
This sequence comes from Gymnarchus niloticus, assembly GCA_009936485.2. Taxonomy (NCBI): domain Eukaryota; kingdom Metazoa; phylum Chordata; class Actinopteri; order Osteoglossiformes; family Gymnarchidae; genus Gymnarchus; species Gymnarchus niloticus. The sequence continues at coordinate 5,754,092 of JAACJT020000028.1, read as the reverse complement.
TTGGCACAATTAGCCTCCCAATATTCTCTTTAAATAACTTCAAAGCAGACTTTGAGGGGCTTCTTCATTTTCCACCACATTTCGCAATACTTATATGACGCATGCTTGCTATCCAAAGAAGGCTCACGTCAACCTTACAATACTACTCAGCACCATGTTCCAAGAACAATGGATCAGGAGTTGAAATTTTTGACATTTTTTACCTAAAGAAATTTCCACAGCTTAAATCCTCATATATAGGCTACATAAGGAAGCAGGTTCATGACAGCTGCTTATTCTGCAATGCTACCACCTTAATTAATAGGTGCACTGATTTGGCCAACCTCTGTCTTTCTCTACAACCTCCGGGGCTGCAGGTCTGGCTCCGAAAACCACAACGCCCCACCGACCGATAACAAAGACACAGAGCGAGCCGGGGAAGGGACCATCCAGGAGGGCTCCGGCACTCACTCCCGGAGCATCTCTCGGTGGAGTGGCAGAAAACGTGCAGGGCAGGGATCAAAGGCACCAGCTGACACTGGAGGTCAGGGAAGGAGTGTCAGCTCGACCCAACTTCACATAAGCAAAGGTCCAGGGGAAAAGAAATGATAAAATACAAACACAGCAGCACCCTGAAAGCTCAGGATCACAGACCGGAAAGCACAGAGAAGTTAAATAAAGGTGGAGGAATTTAATTGTGCTATCTATCTGACACTCTCGATGAATGTTAAAAACAACAGGGAATATCGAGGGGAACCTTTCTAAATTTTAAAATGGGCTTATGGGTTACATAAGAGGTCTGTAGCCCTTGTCCTTTTGTCTGGCCTCACCTTTGGAAAGTTTTAGTCAGGAGGGATGGCTTGTGCAGGTGATATATCGTGAAGGGCGCAGTTGAAGCAAATGGTGATAGGGGTCACTCAGGGAAAAGGAAATCAATGTGGATGTTAATTACTCACAGGCCAAGTCACAGTTGTACCAACACTATTTTTCTTCATGACCTGTTTCCAGTGCCCTTTCAGCCAGGCGCACCCCCCCACGAACCGTGCGAGCCATAAGCAGCCTTCCCATGAGTCATCCTGGCCTGAATTGCTACGCGCTCTGAGAACACGTGTAAGGATAGCGGATATTCAGCGTGCCTCGTCGAAACGCAGGCTTTCATTTACAGTTATCCTTTCAGGCACGTCACTGCTTTACGTTATCCTTACTGGGGTAAAAATAGGGACTGACGTCACATTCTGTCGTGGGCATTTCCTTCAGGACAGCTAGCACCGACAGTCTGTTAATACTGTTCCATTTATTTTCTGTTTAGAAAAAAGATTTCTAAGAAATAAATTTTAACAAAACTTAGCTGTCTTTTTTGTGAGAAATACATGTCAAATGTTTAACATTTTAAATGTGAAAATTCAAAATGACAAAATTAAACTACAATGTGACTGGCCTGAGTTTATTTTTTCCTTCTTCTTCTTTAACGTTGTTATACTTTTACTTTTGCAACCTGTTGCCATTCAATAATTGCCACTTGCTCCATTCAGCTACTTTACCAGCGGCGTCCTGCTTTCCAGGTTCTGTGCCTGTATGGGGGCTGAAAAAAGCAGCCGTGCTCCCGAGTTCGAAGGCCTAAACGGCACACAGCAGTACTGCACCGAAGCGCCGTGCCCTATATGCGTAATGTAAATAAAATCAACAATGCCAGGTTGGCACGTCTGTGTGAGATTGTGCTGAATGTGCGAGAAGCCAATTAACGGTGCCGGCCCAGCTGTAGAAAAGCTGTGCATTCAGTCCAGAGAGCTGCTGTTATTACTGCTAAAAGGGGCTGGTGGCAGCTTCTGCAGGCAAATGCACTAAGGGAAATTAGAGTGAAGAACAATAAAAAAAAAAAAAAATGTACGGTCTGGACTGAAGCAAAGCGCAGCTGATTAAAGAGTAAACAAAAAGGTGATATTCTGGTTCATAAGGTGGCACAGAGAAAGATCCTAAAAAACAGCAACTGGGAAAAACAATGACTGAAAATTAATTCAACACATCATCACCCTCTGAAGCGCAATCTAAACCTGCGTATAAACTAATTATGCTTATCGGGCTATTTGCACTGTGTTCACTGTTTTCATTAATTATTAGAGCTATAAAAATGATTACCTTTTAAAATCTACTTATCAAAGCCATTCATTTGTTTCTACCTTTGCTCCCTGGACGACCTACCCAATGTACTGATGAGGGCAAATTATGACAAGAAAACTAACAAAGCAACAAATCCCAATGTCTGAATTTACTCAACATGATTCCCATACTGAGTTTCATCACTGGAAACACCCGATTCTAAGCCATCCGTACTGTTTTTATTTTAAATCTGAATGTATGTTCTCTAAATAAGGAAGTTTTTCAGTTGTGTTCATTTCTGACTTTGAAAAGAATTCACCTAAAGTGGATTCTCTTCTATGGCTGATGAAAATTCTGTGTGTATCATGTATTAGGGTCACTGGAATTTGAAAATGCAAATTTTCAAAAAGATCAAATCAATTTATACGGCACTAAGAAATATTCATCAACAAAGACTGAATATTTGGTCAAGAGTCTAGTCTGGTCTATATTCGTATAGCAGACAAAAAAAAGTGACTACTCATCATCATTAACCTACTAACATTACGGATTTTGAAAATGATGGTAACTAATGTAACTTTAACTTTGGATGCAACAGTAGAGATTCTAACACTGCATTAAATCATTTAAATAAATCCAAGAAAAGAAATAATGCACATAAAAAACATTAGTTGATTAACTAAGTATAAGAAACCAAGGCTGTAACTCACTAGCGGGTCTCTGAATGTCCTAACCTAAATAAGGTCCCATTTGTAATCGGTCAATGCTGCTTTCAGGGTTTACGGAAACACATGCAATTTATGGTAATGAGCTTTTTGAAGGTTATGACCACAGTAAACTAATTTGTTAGTGGAATGACTAAAGCCAGCATGAACATCACTCCATCATCCAAGCTTGGCATGGGGATGGGAAGGGGAAAAAAAGAAAGAAGGAAAAAAAAAACAAAAAACTATAACGATAATGGTCAACTGGTCTAGAGAGAAGCGGCGACTGCCCCATAATGAAGCTCGCTGATGATACGCCGACTCACAGGACGCTGCCTCACAAAAATATCACTTTTCATCATCATCATTTTATAGATTCCTATGAATAAAATATCAAATAATAATACTCAAGACATAAAAGCATATCCTGACCTCCCTTCGAAGGCAGTGGTTCTCCACCCAGTAAATAGCCAGGGCACGTCTTTGTTCTGTCCTAACACCTACATGTCGGATTTTACCGGTCAACTGTTTACGAAGACCTTAATTACCTGAGTGCAGATGATAGGCAGAAACAAAATGTCCCCTGGCAGGAGAGGGGCCATGGACTAGCATGGTGAACTGATTTACACACTCTTCAGGAAATAAAATGTTTTTCAGGACATAAGATGCTGCATTCAGAACAGTACATAAAATTAAATGTATGCTACGATGTTGGAATAGTAGGATGTGAAGGAAAGGATTAGATATGTCTGATGTGAAATATAGTGGTAAACAAACTACAGTAAAATGTTAAAGTTGTAAAAAGTGCGATGCTGTATGTAGAGAAATTTCAGTTTGAAAAGCCTCATGTTATTGCCATGTGAACTAAAACTAACATAAATGCGATGGCAAAGTTTCCTCATGAAAATAAGATGGTTACAGGCTGTTTAATCACAATTAATATCAGATTAACTCTTTTAAAGTACAGCTTGATTGTTTCTGCACCCTGTTAATATAATATGATCAACTAAAGCATCAAAAGCCCCCAAACAATAGGCACTAAGCTCACCTGTGAAGTCATTGGACACGACCCCCCCCCCCCAGCTCCAGTGAAGCCCTGGTTCCGATTATATATTAGGTTGGTGAGTGGCAGTCTTTACAGGGAACTTCCATTTTAATGCATTTAAATATTGAACAGTTTTACAATCTGAAATTCTAGAACTTGTAAAATGGAACGGCTATGAAATGGTGCCATTGAAGGCAACACTCGCATCTCAAAGCAAAGGGTTCATTCAAGTCAGGAGGCCCTCAATGATAGCTTTCAATATCACCTTGGCTTCAAAATGAACTACCATTTTGCATAATGCCTTATATCCCTAATAAACTTTCCCATGAAAAGGATACTGACTTTTCCTTTCACTTTTAAAAAGGTTAAATTTAGATAGCATACATAAAGCACCCTGGACTTCTTTTTCTTTGGGGTGGGGGTCCCTTCCAGCTGTTTGTCCACCCCCTGTTTAAAACTGCTTATCCAGGTGGGGGTGGAAGGGCTTGCCGCACATGATTGTATCATTATGAGCAAATCTCCTCATTCTGTCACAGTATCCATGTGAAAAAAATACCATTTATGCCAAAACACCCTCTGTGTTAATGCACTCTCTCATTCTAATGATATAAAGGTACTTATCATTTAGGATCAATACAGGCAAAGCCATCTCTCATGAGTCCAATATGCTGGCTTACTTGGCACAATTGCGCAAAACCAATCCGACGTGCCCCCCCATAAGCAAGCACAATTCTGTGAGACCAAAGCTGGGAAGATGGGAGGGCCATCCCACAGAGCCCCTGGAATGATGCCACCCTGGGAGGTTGCCTACCTCATCCATACCTGCATCCGCGCCTGATGAAAAGCTGCTGAACCCGTAATTCTACTGCACTGGCAATCTTCAGTCCTCCAGTATGTCCCTGCCATCCCCTTAATTAATTACAATTAATTAATTATTCAATTTTAATTACTTCACCTATCCTGATATTGAACCATTATTTTGAGATACTGGGAGTCAGAACATGCTGGGTAAAAAAACCTAGAAATAATACAGAGTCAAAAGTAATTGCAATAAATAAAATATTTAACAATTAGATTACTTAATACATCACAAGTTTTTAAATAATTAAGTGATTGATTAATCTCATTAAGTTTAAATAGAAGTTTGTAGTACTGGGTATGGTGCAGAAATGAACCCAAATGATTTAAGGGAATACTTGTGCATTAACAAGTTGGTATTACTACACAATCAGAAAATTTTGCTGTCTTTAAGAGAAACATTTCCATTATTCATGAGCAATCTGATTAGAAAATTAAACCTACTGAATTGCCCAGAACAAAAACTAGTGTGGGGGTGAGGGTGCTGAGCCATCCTGCTATATGGAACTTATTACGTCCACATTTAAAGGTGCACGTGTTTTCCGCTGGCTCCAATGTGCAGTGAGCACACTGCTCCTGCATACAGTGTGCCACTCTCTGCTGTCCTGGCCTGATGTATTAACACGGGTTTACGAGGGCACACCACTACATATGTAAGTTTGCCCTTATTGCTGACCTTACAATGCACTTAGTATCTTGTACTTGAATAATGCTGTCTCTGCTACTACAAGCAATTTATTCTAACTAACGACCGTCAGGCGTTCATAAATCAGCATTAGATCGCTCCTTTCCACTGAGCTGGTGACTTTTTACAAACGCAGATAGAGACCACTCTCAGAATCCTAACCTTGTATTGACACCTCTATTGATTTTAATTACTCTAATTAGTTCATTATTTCAAAAATCAAACAACGCATTTATTTCGGGGCTCCCAATGGTGACATATGAGTAGGGAGTTAATACGGTAATGAAGCTGATCAATTATCACTCAAAATGAAGTAATTATCTCTCACACTTACACACGTGGGTCACGTGCCTGTCTCCAAAGACAGCGCGACCCAACGGACCATGGCTGCAGATGGGACCATAATGTCCCATACCTCAAATGAAGCCTTTTTTTTTTTTGTTCAGTCTCAGTGGCTTGCCTTGAAAAGCTAGTGTCGCTCGTCCCTGTGGCATAACACAGCCATGACTTGGAGTCCCCAGAAGCAGCATGACCTGCCAGAGGCCTTTCACAATCCAGCTCCCTGGCTGTATACGCACAACTCTTCCCAGGATAATAATTACCCAAGGTCACCTTCAGTTGTTTACTGGGAAAGGTTACCACTAAGCCACGCCCCCACACCAGGAGCACGTAAGGTGGTCTTTGACAGCACCACACTGTGACACTCTGCTACTAGAAAAGGCAGCGCGCGGTCTCTTGATGTCCGAGACATGCAGAAATTTAAGAGGACACGATTAACACTACTGTTGTCATCTACAATAAGGGCACCCTCCGACCTGCCAGGTCAAATGGAAACCAGTGGCAGAAATTATTGTTATATACCTGAATATGGAGGTGGGGAAACATTAGATGACTGGATAAATTAAAAAAAAAAAAAAAATTCTAGTCCCCAACACAAGTTCAGATAAGAGTAAAATTAATCTTAGTTGTTTAGCCTTTCCATACAATAGGGTAGAGCTCATAATTCCACATTCTGAAATCTTGTACAACTCAAACAATTGAAGTTATTGGTGAACACCAGATCATTTCCAGGAACCTGTCCTTCGTATTACAACATAAAATGATCTCTTTAACCTGGAGGGAGTTGACTCAGGTAGATCTACCCAAAATTGGGGCAAGATCAGCCTTCACATCCATGTTCTCTCTAGGAGCCTCATCCGGGGGCCCAGATTGGGGGAGACACGTACAACTAAGTACTTTACACAGCACTGAAGGTTTAAGTTCATCTCTCTAACGGTGCATTCAAGCAAAACAACCTGTTCACTACAGTGGCTTATCACGACAGAACTATGGGCCCAACAGTGAGATGATACCTGGATACCACTCCTCTTACAAGCTTTTTTTCCTCTTTTGCTTTAAACTCCCAATCAGCGGTAACTGGATCATGTGGGACGGGCCTTTAGAGAATACTCGCAAGGTTATATCATACTGGGTCTATCTGGAAACCAGTAATGCATGTTAAGCTAAGAGGATTCTGCCTTACACTTTACAAGTCAATGCAAACGGATGTAAACCAACACTATTTGTCTTTCAAAACAACAAATCTGAAAATACTAATGCTTAAATAAAAAAATTACGAGATTCTATTAGTCTCATATTACCGACTGCATTGTGTTCTTTGCAGTTCTGAAAGGCACCAAAGTAGCTTTTAATCCTCTGAATCAGATTCATTTCCAATTATAGTAGTTATAATAATGTTTACCAGTCAGGGGACAATGTAATACGCTTCTAAAGCAGTCAACCACTGTTGCAGACTCCAATCTAATTCTTGTGACTCTGGCTACCAAAGAGAGATGCAAACAAACTGCTTCACTGATGAATGACTCAAAATAGAGTGCACCAACCAATAAACTCTGAAGTAATATAATAACGGCATCATTTATCACAAGCTCTAAAGCTTTCTTGATTTTTGTGGAGCCTTGTCGAAGCTGTCATTCATTTGTATATTATTAATAAACAGATGAGGATTTTTTTGGTAATTCAGCAATGACCAAATGCTGACTATAAGCAGAAATATTTAATTTGTTGTAATATTTAATACACTTCTAAAACCATTTTATTTACACCCTGAACATTTACCACTCAGGGGTAAATAATTTAAAGTGAGTAATAAATTATTAAACAGCTATCAGCACAAAGAAACGAATCACACTTGCACATTATAAGCAGTGTAACAATACAGACGTATGTTTACAGGATACAGGTTAGACAGCTACTCATGGCTAATACAGAACATCAAAATCACACAGCTTTTGTTGATGCTGCCATTTAATGTCTCATAGCATCTTTCTTTCAGAAAACGTCACCTCTTTTCATAAGAGGAATCTCAAACATATAGACAGAGTCAAAACAACGGTAAAATGGTCTTAACATCCACAAGTCAAAAAATAAGTAAAATGGTCTTAAAATATTCATTATTAAACAGAAATTTCAAAACTCATGAAACAATAACATCTGTATTTGTGGTATATGAAAAGGCCGCATAAATATATATCTGACCATATGTAAAGACTGCACTTGTAAATTTATTTTCAGTATTTTCCCCCATAAGACAAGATATATGCAGAAGTTCATTATGATCTTAAAAATGTACTTCCCCTACTTTAAATGTCTTAAACCAGATTATGTTTCTTTTAATCTAAAGAGAAGATCACCATGTGGGAGTAATGAAGCTCCTTTTGTCTCTAGACTAGTATGCTTATCTCATGGCATGTATGTTCAATCTACAGCAAAGACTTGAAATACTTTTTAAAATGACTTTCAAGACTCCGATAAACACAAAAGGAGTGTGAAGGATGGTAGCGCTCATTACTATTCCTAAAATCAGCACAAAGTCATTATCTAACCAAATACAGAAAAGACAGAACAGCAATGAAGAAGACTTACCTTAATGGTCTGATCAGAACTGTCAATTTTTGCCTGCAAAAAGGCCAACTTGTCATTCGCTTCTTTTTCAAGGTCTCCTACTGTCCGAACCAAAGCCTGGTTTTGGTCACAGAGATCATTCACGTAGGAATGCAGAATCTTCACTTTCATCTGAAAACAAGAGCCATCAGGAGGCAAAAACTAACATCACCACACATAATCTCACAGCTAAATAGTATTTATATTCAGATGTTTAACTGAAAGGTCAAATCAAACAATTTAAGATTTTAACCCATTTATACATCCAGGTGTTTCACTGGAGCAATCCCAGTTAAGTACCTTGCTCAAGGGTACTAGAACAGGGCCTTGGCGGCACTTGAACCGACAACCTTGGGGTTACGAGTTCATAGCCACAACACTATCTACTGCTTCTAACCTATTGTGCACCTCAGTGGAGTAATTGTACTCAGTTAACGAGTGTGTTAAGCAGCAACCTGGGCACATACTAAATCTGTGTTTCTAGCAACCTCAGTGGGAAATGTGACATTTGAGATGTGTTGTTTATGACATGGCACTTGGATGTAGGGCATGGTTTCAGAAGGCTAGCATTTCAAGCACCTGCTCCTTGCTTGATTTGAATTTAACTAACCTGCATGGCAAAAAGCCCATACCAGAACCGAGGATAAGGCATACGTAAAGACCATTTTATACAGAACCAGCCTACTCCACAAACATCTATGTATACATGGCATCTACTACACCACCTGGAAGCCTTCATAGTAAAGCTGACAGAGAGTTCAGTTTATTATATTTTTATTACATGACAAGACAGACAGACAGATATTAGCCATTAAATATGTAATATTATCAGATGTGCTCTTTCTGATGTAACTTATAACATAAAATGAAAGCATACAGTACTGCATGGTAACCCTTTAATTTAATTCATCCAAAATCACCTTGAAAACCAAACTGCCCTGAGAGTAGACTTCGAAATATCAGCTGTCTCTCATACGAGTAAATCACCCAAAGAATACTTCTAAAACCTTATTAGGCTTGTTTGATGTATAGGCTGGAATTTCAGCATGTAACTGAATGATTTCACGTGGCAATTTAAATGATTAGAAGCCTTTTAAACATGAATCCAGAGGAATATACTTTGATTCATGTCGCAAGATGGGTGCATAATGCAATTTGCCATCTGACAAAAGTAAAATGCTTCTATGGAGCTACCTTGTGATGTACTGTAAGCGGACGGGGCTGGAGCTGCCCACGGTATTTGTCTATTCATAATGAATATTTATAGATTAATGTGGCAACCCCACACCCCCGCCGCCAAAAGCAGATAATCCATGATCACTGACAATTTAAGTCAATAACAGTAAAACGAGTCGAGCCGCCTTCCATTTAAGAAGTTTTTAATAGGAGCTAAGATAAGGCTATATGCGGGGCATCGGGGGGTCCTTCTGCTGCATTTCATACAATTTTGCACCTGTTTAAGGACCACGTAGGAGAGAAGTGGTTTCCCTAACATCTGGAGCTCAGCAGCTGTCATTTAAACGCTGCTGCTGGATTACCATTCGGCTGAGTTTCAGGGGAAGTTGCGGGGTGCGAGCCTTGATCTTGGAGTCAGTGGTGTTATAAGACAGCGGCCCCCAGCAGAAGGAGCTTCAGGCTGGGACGCTGATTCCACCTGTCCTGTCGCAGTCGTGCCTATGGGGCTTCCTTCAGCACTCGGGGAGTCGGGGCAGGACCTACCCGCGGCGCCTCTTCGCGATCGGCGCCTCTGCCCTCCAGCAGCTCCAGGCTCCCCAGCTTCTCCACATGCTGGACCCTGGTTTCGTGCAGCAGCTCCTTCGTGTGTGTAGTTAGGGGTCTATAAACACACACACGGCCGTCTGCACGTCTGACTGAACAACTCAATACATCACTTTTACACTCCGCGCTGTCCTCCGACTCTGAAACACCGCTGCTTTCAGCCTCCATCCCTGCAAGCGTTTTAAACTGAGATTAATGAGAATATTTTGTACAGACTCCAGTCATGAAAATTAGTACTTATCTAACTGGTCAAGCAGCTTCATTCTGTTAAATAATACGTTAACCAGTCCATATAAATCTGCTTTCTATAAATTAATAACTGGTTAAAATGTACACTGAAACAACTAAAGTTTATTTATTGTTAATGTCACGCAATACGTGAACGTACGAAGACAGTTTTCAACAAATGTTACGTTTGCCACTCAACAGCAGACACTATCATTGCAGTGAACCACCCAGATTATTCAGACGCTTCGCCGCCGTTCAATCTAGAAGCTTCTTTCGGCGCCCCGCCCACCGGCAATACCTGATTGGTTGAAACGCCACTAAAGCGCTTGGCTCTCTGTTAACTATTGGTTTAAACGCCTGTACCGGAAGAGCTCTACGGCAATCCCTTGAACGGTCTTCGAGATGTTTTGGCGCCGAGAATTTCGTTTTTACCTCTCCGAACCTAGTGGTCAGGCCGACAGGAGGTGATTGGGTCAAACTGGTCACGTGACCGATTTCCGTAGCCAGGCTTCGTTCACATGGTTGCTTGGTGCGAGCGTGACCCGGAAATGAGATTTGGTTCCGCACCGAACCGATTTGAATTTATTAGTGGGATATCTGTCATGGGTAAATATTTTATTGTTCTGTTCCTATGTATTAATGTGAGCAGCGAATTAGGTTCGAGGAGTGATTTAGACCATTTTGCGTGCGATGTGGCCGGAATAGTGATTATAAGGAAGATGACCGTAACCGGTGAAGTGGTTGACTCTTGTGATGAACTGCCGATCTGACTTTGTAAACCGGTTCGTGTTTCTATGACCAGGCTGCACAGCGGTTGTTGAACCGTGATGTGTGAGTAAGCGTGGATTGTGTGACATTCGTCATACTTCTTAGGTTGCATCTTGCTTTATTTACCCGGGTTTCACTAGATGACGCAGTTAAGTGAATACCTGGTCAGCGCTAAAATCCTTCATTTAACTTGAGTTCTGTTTTTGGTTTTGTTGAATACTTTATGAAATAAGGCATTTCAGCCCTTGGATCGCTGCGTCGTCGTCCTTAGATGCACCTGGCACTCACTCTGCCTGCTGGAATGGCTGTCATTCCGATGGAGTGAGTCAATCCAGGGTAGGGTAGGGTAGGATAGGATAGGATAAGCTCTTAGTTCTGGAGACACGGGCAGATGTGTTTACTCAGAACAGTCATGGGTGATATCGACATGCGAACGGCATTTTCCAGGTGTTACAGATGATCTGTACCAAATAGTCTGAACTGTAGGATTTTGTACGGAATGTACACAGCTGAACTCCTGTGGCTTGGCCACCAACGCTGTTCTGGTCAGCACTCCAACTCAGTACACGTACATGAGCGTTTTGGAGTATGCAGTTGCCCAGTTCTGCTTTATGGTGTATGCTTACCTTCTCAAGCAGCAATCACCGTTAAGTTACTGTTTTACTTATTTATTTATTTATTTTAATGAGGGTAAACATGAGTAAATAGTCACCAATGTCTCTTAAGACTGTGCTGGCCAAAAGCATCCATATGAAGTGTTTGTCTGTTTAAAACACTAGGTTACCAGGAAATTGTTTTCCACAAATTTCAATAATAATTGTATACATACCATAACTATTAACTATGTAAAACAACTACAGTACAGTTGTGGTCAGAAGTTTACATACACTCATCATGGGCATGAATGGCATAGGAATTTTGGGCTTTTAACGATTTCTTGGAACTGTTCTTTTTCCGGGGTGGAATGATTGATATGCAGTGTTATTCATTGTTTAGAATATAGCACACTTTTTTCTTTTTATATCGACTAGTAGTGTTATATGAATCATTGTAGAAACACATTGGAAACTAATACTAAACATAAATGGTAGTATAAGGGAGAAAGGTTCACCTCAATACCCTGTTAGTGCTGGGATAACATTACAACATATGAGGTTTTACTGATTTACAGCTATTCATTTAATCACAAGCAATCTACATAGTTATTCCCTTACTTTCATTCAAGATTTTAGTTCACTTTGTTTACAGTCGGTTTTGACTATGATCTAGTTGAGAAATGAATATATTCATTTTAAATATGATGGAATCTGAAATATAATAATAATTAGTTATTAAATAGCATTGAACAGAGGTTAAAATAAGTTTTGACATTAAAATATAATTTAAGGCAAACACAACAAAATGTATTGTTTTCTTAAAGTTTTATGATTGGAGTTTTAAAGTAATCAGTCTATACAGAATTAACGGGACTGAGAGGTTGTCTGGAACAAAGAGGGCATTTGAAATGATTTATTCAATCATTAAGTTGGCAAGGAATGCCATCTGTTTATTCTGCACATGTGCTGAAATGTTTGCCTTGAAAGTACAGGCAATGACAAGTTCTTGCTTCTTTTCCAAAAAATCTCTCAGGGATGTGCCTGATTTGTTGCATGTGCAACAAATCTCTGTGAACTCCAGATTCCATCAAGAGAGACGTAATGCTGTCTGGGTAACTTAAATAGGCTGTGTGAGATCCAGCTCTGTAAAGGTTTGGGTGAAACTTGACAAAATGACTCTCTCTGTAATTTCTGCTTGTAGCAAATGTACCAGAAGTCATTTCCATTGTTTTATGTGTTTTTCATTTTTTAAATTAGTTTGAACAGTATTTATCTGGATAATTATCCAACTATAGAGTTTTTAGAAATCCAACTTTAGATAATTACCTTGTTCAAAAATAATAAAGCCTGAGGTGGCACCAGTTAATACATCCTTCAGTAATAAGTGTGAATTTCCCAAAACTGCCAATCTGACAGCTGCAGTTGGGGGGGGGGGGGGATCTTGCATGGGTATGCCAAATTCCAAAGAGCTACTGTGTTCAGGTTTCCTATATCCTGTCTTAGGGTTTTTTCTTTTTTAAATGGTAAAAGGAAAACTCAAATTAATAATCAAGTAATAATGCACTGAATAATAGTCATTTAGCGTGAGCGTCAATTAACACCAGAATTTAGCTTGATTAAGCCAGGCAGGAGGAATTAAATAACACTTATGAAGACAAGGTTTGCAAACAGACCATTTTGCTGTATTTCCATGGTATTATCATGCAGTGCATTGATCTTAACATTTGCCATCTTCTCATAGGATCTGTGTTCTGCATATTGATTGGAAGCGGACAGTTTCTCGCGGGAGGATAAGGTGTTTGGCAAACATAGTAGTCTTATAACCCAAGTCTGTATTTTATTTGCCTGGCCATTTTAATTACAGCGGCATTTAGCACTGCATAACCCCAGACTCAAATACACAAATTGTATCTCTGTCCTTGAAGATTAACTTAGGAGAAGATATGTTGGTTGGTTCACTCAGGATTTTTACCCGATACGTGTCCCCCCCCCCCCCCCCCCCCCCCCCAACATCACTTTTTTTGTTTTTTATATTTTTTTTATTTT
>JAACJT020000028.1:5717983-5738525 GCA_009936485.2 Gymnarchus niloticus | reverse complement strand
ATTCCTCAGATCCACTTTTGTTTTGAAGGAATGTGATTCCCCCCCCCCCCCCCCCCCCCCAAAAAAAAAAGTAAATAAACGCTGGAGGGTGTCTCAGCACAGACCATGTTGATATACGACTTTGCAAATGTCGATGAAGCACGCTGTGCCACATTAGCAGGTATTGGTCCCATATATGTCAGCAAACACTGGGAAAGCTGGGGGCTGTTTCTCTCAAATTACTGTAAGTACACAAATATAAGGTATTATAGAATGAGTATATCTTCAGGCCACATCGAGTTTGACATCTTGCAGTCTGCCAATATCTTGTGTTGATAGGTGTGAGAATAAGTCCTTGTCATGTGGGTGCTATTTTGAGGACTTGGTTTTATGCCTTATGAAAGGCAGCTGTATTTTATACACACTGTCAGTAAAAAGTCATCGATTACGAAGTTTTGATGATTGCTTAAGAACATAGATTTCCTCTTCTGTGGCTGAAGCCTTGTAAATTCAGTGCTTAATTTTTATAGGCACTGGCCATTGACAGAGGAGACCAGTTGTTGTATATCTAGAAGGTATACTGAGGTCTGAAGGGACGTGTCAATAGTAATCCAGCTATCGACGGCAGCTTTGCAGGAGATGTTATTTGCCCCAGCTAACGTCTGTGTGATCCTCTAAATCATAATTACATTAATATTGACAGGTCCTTGACAATAGTCACATTACTATTGATGGGCCCCTGTCAATGATACATGTCCAAATAAAACATGTTCATTCATAAGTTGTAAACTGTTCAATAAACACTTTGGGAAAAAATATCAGGACTCGGCATCCCCCGAGTGCGGTAGAGCTGCCTCAGCCGCCAGAGAAACCGATCGCAGGAGTGGCTGTAACTCCAGCTGCTTCTCTGTTTGTATGCGGAGATAAATTGCATTGTGTCACGTTGAATAAATACAGCGTATTGCCTTCTTTTCAGGGTGTGTGCTTTTGTCTTGTTGGTTTTTAATCTTTCCCATCCACAATAAAAACCCTTCACCACATCCCCGATGTGGGCCCGTCACTGAAAGCCTGCGAAGCCCCTTGTGTGACGCGTTCAGACATCTTTTAAAATGCGGCGTGCATGTCGTAGAGCCAAAGCTGCAGTTGGGACCCTTCTTCATGTGTGTTACGGTGACTGCACCATCAGAGCCAAACAGCTCCGCGCTGCAGGTGTTTACTGCCTTGCCGGGGCCCGAGCATTTCCAGTAATTGTCTGTGATGTGCTTTGTCTGTACGCTTTATCCAGAGGGAGATGTATAAGATGCCCACAGCCAGTGCCCCGCAAGCTCCAAAGACGGTCATTTCAGGTCCAACGAGTGAAAGGTGATTTCCGACCAAATGCAGAGGCATGACACTCTTCTTCTTGTAGATGAGGCTGGGGGAGACTGGTCCTTCACAGAAGACGGTTCGAGTGCTTCAACGCCGGTGCTGAGAATAAGCCAGCTTGATGCCTTTGAACTGGATGCGGCTCTGGAGCAGCTCGTTTGGACACAGTTTGCCCAGTGCTTCCAGTACTTCAAACCGGGATATCTGACCCCCTGCGAGGCTGAGCTTAAGGCTCTCCTGCAGCTGCTTCTCTGGAGGTTCACCGTCTACTCCAACAGTGCCACCGTTGGCCAGTCACTGCTCAACATCCAGTACAGGAGCAACCGGACCCAGGCGCATGGGTACCAGCCAATAAGCCGCCAGCAGAAGCTCTGGCTCGCTCTCTGCACAATCGGGGAGAAGTGGCTGAGGGAGAGGTCGCACGGCCTGTTCCTGAACCGCCCCCCCGAGTCCCACGTCCACAAAGCCAAGCGGGCTTTCACCGTCCTCAGTGGGGTCCTCAGAGTGGCCAGCCTGCTGAACTTCCTGCACTTCCTGCGAAGGGGCCAGTTCCCCACGCTGACAGAGCGGGTGCTGGGCGTGCGGGCGTTTTTTGTGGGGTCGCCCGGCCCCCGCGACATCAATTACCGCTACGTGAACCGCGAGCTTCTGTGGCATGGCTTCGCCGAGTTCCTCATCTTCCTGCTGCCACTCATCAACGCGTGGCGACTGAGGGCGGGCGGCCTGCTTCCGTCCACTGGACGCACGCCGGCTGCCCCGGGCACCGAGTGCGCCCTCTGTGGGGAGTGGCCCACCATGGCGCACTCCGTGGGTTGCCGCCACGTATTCTGCTACTACTGCATCAAGAGCCACGTCATGGGTGAGGTCTGCTTCTCCTGCCCACGGTGTGGCCAGGAGGTGGAGGTTTTGGAACCAATGAAAATGCAGGTGGAGGCTGAGCTTCAGTAAGAACAAAGGGCTTCACATGGGTTTTAATGACTAAACATCCAGCTTCATTTTTTTGGATTTTGGTGAAAATCCAGAGGTTATATATGTAGTGTTTATGTATATTTATAAATTTATAATGTGTCCACTAGTATTTGTTGGCCTTTAATCAATTCAGACCACAAATTGTAATATTTATCACAAACCAGAATAAACATGGCATAAAATGAGTCCCAGAGTCTTTAATTGTTGAATTAAAGTGCTTCGTTATCTTTCTGCTTAGATATCTAGTTTGAAATGAGAAATGGAATTGAATGAGAAATCAGAAGGCCTCCGAAAGGATGGAACTTGTAATCTGGGGCGGATGCTCACATCCAGTTGGGCGTCTCGAACACTGACATCTAGCCACCCCACCATAAGGCAAGCTAGCAGGGCGGCACAGCTCCGCCGCAAATGATGCGCTAATGCAGCTAATGACTGCGGAGATTGTTATTTATCCTGGCGGTAGCCTTCCCGAGCGAGCGCCGCTCGAGGCGAAGTGCACCCAAGTGGGCTGAGAACCAGCAAGAGAGTCCCTCCGTTTTTTTGATCGCCCGGCTTAATTACAGATCGCCGAGGCAATCAATCTCCTCTCTCTGTGTGATGGGCCTCTTTGATAATTCAGCACTGTGTGCACAGTCCCTCCTCCTCTGTCCTGCGGCCTTAACAAGCAGACAAATGTACTCAAGTGGTAAACATGTCCATGTAGCATCAGGCCTTTTTATGATTCATGCCTGTATATTCCACAGTCCTATCTGAACATGTAGCAAAACGAGCGCATTACAGAAGAGGCTTTTGCAGGGAAATAAAGGTCGTCTCCAAACAAAGTTGTATCTTTGCAGAAATACATTAACGGCTGGATGAATGACGAGGCCAAATATATCACAGCATGGTATAATCACATGATGCCTTTGTACACAGACGAGCTCCTAATGCCAGGTGAAAAAATGCCCGGCTTGCTTTCAGTTTTGCTTCACTTACTCTGATACAAGTGCTTTTGTTCTAGGATTTGTTTTCTCCCCAGCTCATCCTCTTCGAATAGTGGCAGTTGGGTCTGCTTGCATATGTTTTAAATAACCTCGCGCACACTTTGCATGCCGCACAGACGGCCGTTGTTAAACGCAGATGAAATACCGTTTGTCAGATGCAGGATGATTGGCCGCTGGGAAACTCGGAGGATGGGGGAGCCAACCTCAGTCCGGCCTGCCAACAGAGTGCTATAAGTGGCTGGCACGTCAGTCGGGGTGCCTCAGGAAAGCCCCTGATGGGACCTTGCAGGCTTCCCTCGACACCATGCTCTCACAGAGGCGGAGACGTGAACGAGCCAAGCGTCTTGCATCCTGGAAAGCATGGGGGAAACGCAGCTGATCGCAGCTGTAAATTTAGTTTACATTTAGTAATAGGTCCTTGATTCATTGTCATGTCATTTATAATATAAACTGCCAGTTTCCATTGGCTTTTCTCATATCATGTCCTTTCAAAAACAGCTTAAATTACAGGTGGTTTTCATGTTTCCTTTCAGCCGTGGCTTTGAAAGATGAGTCTTAATGTAGGGAAGTTCTTAAGCGATGATGCTCAGCCATTTTATTGTCCTACATGCCAGACTGATTAATAGTTTACATAATAGCTTTAAAATATAGCTAAAGCATCTTAAGAAATAGGTCTCACATCTGCTCAATATGGACGCTCCACCTGAAAAATAAGGGTCAAAAACAGGATTTAAAATTATTATACAGGACGTTGTCAGTTTTTTGGTATTTGATTCGTTCCCATGTGAATAACATGAAATGCTAGCATTGTTCTTTGTGAATGTGTAACTAATCTGCTTAAACATTTTATTATGTGAATATATATGGATATGCAACAATATTCTCCTTAGGTACTTAACAAAAGGAGGTACATGCGAATCCTGTAGTGATGGATTTAAAACTACATAGACCGCATTGAAACCTGTTTGAGTTTGCACACCACACAGGCTGGCATGCCCAGCCCTCCGAGAGGCTGAATTCTGGACCATGTGGTACCGTGAGGGTCTTACTGGGTCTTACAGCCTGAGGTGAAGCAGGTCTCAGCCGGCTATTCATGCACTCATGTCTAATACATACTAAATTGCAAATAATCTTCAGAAATTCTACCAGACGTCCCCTTGAATTTCCTGGAGCTTATACTGAATCAAAGCGTATTCAAAGTTTGGACAGCTTCTGGAAATTGGACTAAAACTCAGCTTTGGGGAAGAATGGGGTGTTTATTGAACAGAAGTGATTCAGTTAACAGATAATCCTAAAATAGTCCTGCATTGATTGTCAATATCATTATATTTTGTTTCTTGTCTTAAACAAGGGCTGTTACTACAGTCATTGTATTCACAATTAATATTGTTCATATTATTGCTATATGAAAAATCATTCATTTGAAAAAAACTAATACATTTAGATTTGACAGATTAAAGTGAGACAAAGTTGTTTCTGTGATTTATTTTAAATAATCTTAAAATCTTACAGACAGATTTTTTTTTTTTTTCTTCTCATGGTGGAAAATCCTGGGCTGGCCACATCTGTCTCGGTGTATTTCAGATTATTTTCAGCATTATTAATATAAAATCTGGAAGATTACATTATCTTGGTGTTTGGACATAGACTAAAAGCATGCAATATACATTCAGAGTATGTTTGTCACATGAAGCAAATTTCCTGCCCAACATTTATGACGGCGAGCTTCAGCTGGTGGGGGAAAAAAGTGACATTGAGATCAAAGTCAAATTGTTGCCTAATATGAAATCTAAGACGGACATGAAGGAGCATGATGGTGTGCAGTTTGTTATTGTAACTGCAGAGTCTTGTTATTAAAGCTCTAACACTCTGGACCCAGGACCGCATACCCTATTGTCCCAAAGTTCACACTGGGATTTTCTGTTTTGCTCTTTTTCTTCCAGCACAGCCTAATGAAACATAATGTTCCGTACTGAGATTTAACCGTTTCAAATTACTAGGGAAAAAAAGAAAAGAAAAGCAGCACAAAATGGCAAAAAGCAAGTGTTTTTTTTTTTTTTTTATTCCTTTTGTGTGTCGTTTCTTATTTTCACATATGTAATATGTACATATAGGGCATTTTTTGTAGGTGGATATTTTTTAATTATCATTTTATATCATTTATTGTCACCAGTGATTCTCTAAAAGTCATAGAATATTTAACTTTTAAAATGATTTTTTAACTTGCAAACATTCCCGAGAACAATACTGTGGTGTTAATAAAATTATATATTACATGCATAACTTGCATATAAAAACCTGGCGAAATAAAAAATGACTGTGACTGGAAAATGCAATTAATATAAACAGGTACAACTGTGCAGCAAAATATAAGCAACATTAGCCTATAAGACACATGAAATGTAAAATGACAGTTCGCTTGTGCATGTCTCTGCTGAATGTTGTGCTAGCTGAGAAAACCATTTTCCTGTTACCATGGAAACCACACTGCAAAGGTGCCCAAATCTGAACTTCTCTTGGAAATCAGTGAACTGACATGTCTAGAAAGATTAACCTGTGCGACAAAATTTGTTCTATTTGCAAATGTCTGTGCAAATAGTGAGCTTACAGGCATGAAAAAATATTTCTTTCGAGATTTTATAATTACCACGCAGAAATTAATTTTGTATATAATATTGTATTTCACGAATGATACATTCTATTATATACACATAAACACAAATGAAAAAAAGGTGATGCAAATGGTACTGCCAGAGTATTTAAGATATTTTAGTGATCTAAAATTGAGAATATTATGACAGCTGCTATCGGTGGTTTTTATTATTGGAGGGTTTAATTATTTCATTTTTATTCTATATCTATAACATTTTTGTATTTTATGGTACAATTCTGTAACCCCTAAGGTAAATACAATTGCAGCACAGATTAAGACAGGTTATTGAATTAGAAACACACAGCTCTAAAATGAATAATTTTGACTAGACAAGCATTTCTGTGTTTAAATATTTGCTGTTAACTACTGCCAAAAATGAACATATTTCAGAGAATGATCAAATGTGGTGATCATTTGAAATTATGGACATTTTGCCTTCTGAGTCTCAAATAAAGTGCACAGGGCTTAATCTGGCCATCCTGTCACTTCTGAGGAAAACATGAAATTCATTAAATAAGGAGACTTCAGGTCTGTCTGCTGTCCCTCTGGCATTGCTGATGTCAAACTCAAAGGGAGTCTGAGACACCATGCAATGTAATTATGACAACACAATGACTGTCTGAACACTACTTTATTTACATTGATACATATCACTTTAATTATTACACGTGAAAAAGAATCACTTGACAATGATAACAATAACAGTAAGATTTGGGGAGTTAGGTTTTATCCAGTGCTGTCTTATTACTATGCAAACTGAATGCATACATTCTATGCCCATGACTGCCTGAAAATAAAGGCGATCTAAATTAAATTAGGGATGAATTAAAAGGAAGTATGCTATTAAATGATAAATGGGATTCAGTATACATTCGTGGAATCCTGAAAGAACAAAGGAGACCCGAAAATCACATAGATTGCATCTGGGTTTTTGCTAAAATGGTGTACTCAGTACTCAAAGCCCTTTTATATTCACATTTAAAGGTTATTATTCTGATTACCAGGCTAACTAACACATGGAGTATGCATTTTAGCCTGCACAATGCTCCATTTTGCTAATTTCACAAATCTCAAATGAAGCACTCTTCATAATCGCTAGCATGCTGTTCCTGGTTATATTACCAGGAATCTGGTTTCCATGCCATTCTATAATAAATGTCAAATATGCTCTTTGCATCTGTATATGCATACATATCATTAATAACTATGAAAGGCCTCTCATTCTTGAATGAAGGATCATTCAAGGCTGGTGGACCTGCATCACAAATGCTAAATTAACTGTCATATGTATATTAATAAAAAAAAAAAACCCATGACAAGAATACATACATATATGTACAAGCACTTTTAACAGTCTATGATTCTCAATTTATTTGCTCGTCTGTCACATGACGCGAAACCATACCCTGACATTGTCTGTAGGAGTTATCGTCATTTACCTGGCTGCAGAGCATCATTAAATGTGGGTTGTAAGCAGGGAATGTGGTGTGTGAAATCCCTCGCCAATGTTTGATTTATTGTTCATTGGCCAGCTTCACCCTGTGCGCTGGACCATCCGCCCGCCCGGACCCATTTATGAATTTCAGCCCCGGATACCCAGCACTTCATCAAAGCGGAGACTCTGGCAGGATGGCTGCACATCTGGAGAGTTGGCATCCCGGTGGTTATTTTCAGCAATTTCCAGCGCTGTAGCTATATGACGACCATGACGTTCGAAGACGAAGCAGCGTAGTTACCACACCTTTGGTCAGTCGCACCTTGAGGTCCACTGAGTGTTCGGGTGCCACAGCACTCCAGCCAGGGTAGAGGTTGCGGTTTTACCAGTGCTGCTGTGTTGAAATGTTAGCCACCCCTTCAAGTGGGGTCAAGGCAAAATGTGAACATTGACCCAGGTCAACAACCTTACCAAACAGGCGTCTGTGATGGAATAGCTGTCACTATGAGCTTAGACAAACTCCATTCTATACCTTTAGACTCACATAGTCAGAGGCACAGGACACAAAGCAGGGGACCACCCTGGATGTCGTGCCTGTTCATCACAGGGCACCAACACACAATCACACACTATGGGCAATTTAGATGAGCTCAGTTCAGCTACCTAGATGTTTTTGAACTGTGAGAGGAAAGTGGAGTAACAGAAGTACACACAATGAGAAAAGCTGTGCGTATACAATGGAAATTAGTGAAAAATGTGCCAGCAAGACCTTTGTCGGAAAGAATATTTAATATATTTAATGACTATTCTTTTGATTCAGTTTACCTAGGTCTGTCTTGTGCCTACCAGTTACATGCTGTGAGTGTGGACTTATATGTAATGTGCCAGCCTCCTGCTCCCTGAAAAATTCCATAAAAGCAAGGAAGACAAACTTGGAGACTGTGATGGTGCCAGTGGTACAAAATGAGCAGCCATTTGCCTAGTCACTGCCTTTGAGTAGTGCTTGTGCTTTTTGGTCTATTCAGGATGCTGTAGTTTTCAAACAGAACTCCCTATTGTGAGCTTGTCCAGCATGCTGTATCTATATGCAAACATCCGATTCCTCTCATGCGTTGTTTTCTGGCCTTTTTACTTTTTAATCAACGTACACAGTAAATTGAATTGAACTGAATAAAGACTCGATAGTGTGAATTTTCATGAATAAAACATGCTGAAAACTTTATGAACATGCTGACATTGACAGTTAGATTCAGTAAATCTAAAGATGGCGCATAGATGATTTACAGATATTTGATGGCAAGGTGAGTGAAATGCATACTGGGCTAGCTATACCTGTACGTTACCTGAATCAACCTGTAATAGTTGATCTAAGGATCATTTAGGTGTGGAGAAGGTCTGAGCAAAGGCTAAAATGAAACTTAATGCTGTCCACCGTTCATGTAAAGCAGATAAGAAACAGCCGACGGAAAAAGAGAAGTACTTTGCAGACAAGCCCCGGGATGCCAGCTTCTGTTGTCATAAAGAATTCCAGATGTTCATCTGCAATGTGAGACGGACAGAGTCGAGATCGGGGGGGGGACAGTGCATGGCTGCCGAGAGGCTCGTGGAGGAAACCGTGACCTTGTTACATGAGGGAACTGGCGATTACAGAGGCAGGCTCCACTGCGCAGATGATGCAGGCGGGAACAACGGATTCCTCAGGGCTCCATGAAATCTCGGGGACTGCATCTGCCTCAACATCAAACATCTCGCGGCAGACGGAAGCCCATGAGAACTTCTCACCCGATGAAAGATTCTCAATATTTACTGCCGGGACACTGTCTCGTACTTGGATGGGGTCCCCGCCATGGGTATCGCTGGGATGAGACGACACGGAATGTGTTATCATAAAGACAGACGGGGGAAACTCAAACGGTTTAACGCCAAGTATTTCAGCTTCCTTTCGAGACAAAAAGTGGCTGTAAATCTTTGAAGCTGGAACAGAATGGGGTCGTAGGGAAAGCAGCACTTTCCACAGTGATGTTCTGTTGTGTCTGCAAGGCTTGTGTTTGGATCTACAGACTTGCAACCAGGTGACTTAGCACCTTCCAGAGCCATGAAAAGCCATGCTATTTTGTCAAACCTGATATGTGAATTAAGCACACAGAGGGTCTGAATCTTGAATAAGAAGCAGGCAGTCTGCAGTAGCTTATCCCTGAAGCATGTCATTTTTATCATCTGAGGCTTTCATTAATCACCTCTTAAGATATACAGAGAACAATAAGTAACGAAAACACAAGCATCTTTATCACTTGTACTTGATTTTTTCTCTTTTTTGTTTGGTCAGTGAATAGAGCAAATTTTTTTTGTCCAGTTCAGTAATTTGGTGAAAATGTTGAATTCTAAATTACATCTATTGCAGTTTCAAGCGTATTTTCTTATAAATAGCAATCTGCAGCTCATAAAAATTCATTATAGGAAGGCATAAACAAGCCCTTCTCCTTCCAGTCATAGGCAGTAAGTGATCCATCAGTTTTCCACAGAAAAGCAATTTCATTGCAGATGTTCAGTAATTTCCAGTCACACTAGATTGTGGGGCCCATATCACACAATCCTACCGCAAGGAAGGTAAAAGGTACAATGAGAGAAAAGCCTGTGTTTGAGGGTTTTTAATAGGACTGAGAGTTATTTGCTGTTTCATCAGTTTTACGAAATAACTGTAAGATAGTCTATCATTTAGCGCATTCTTTAGCACCTAAGACGGTTGCCGATTCCTTTTCGCCTGAAAAGTCTAGACAGGCAGAAATTCAACTTTTGACAAATTCTGTTCGGAATAAACGTTCCTGTCATGCAATAAAGGCTGAATCAAAGCAATAAGCATTCAGAGTCAGGACTCCGGCTCTGCGTTTGATCTCCGCAGCTGGAATTTTGTTACAATAACGAAATGACGACAAAATTGCGGCAGCGTGTTTTATAAGGTGTGATTAAACAAACAATGCGTGTCATTTATTTTTGAAGATGCCTCCGTTTTACACACGATAGCGAAGGCTGTGCGTATCTGTGCACCCGTGCGAAAACAGAGGAGTAAATCTATGGAAAACACGGACTGTTCTGGCGATCAGTGGTAAAAAGGACAGCTGGATGTTGGAATAACTTGACTGGGACGATGGCTGCAGTGGACTAATGCCGTTATAATGAGTGGCATAGAGGGGGCTTCTTAATATCCGTTTGTTCAGCAAACAGCCAGGGTCTGGCGATATTATTGTACACTTATCATTAACAGCGTAGGAAGTTTCAAATAAAAAGAATATTAATTAAGCACCTCAACCAAAACAGCCCATTCAGTTTTCATGCCATCTCAAAGAATTAAGTAGGAAAATATTTTCTCCTTATGTTAATGAGAGGAAGAAAAGAGACCAAGCTTAAGTATAAATATATTTTATATGTATAAATGCCAGGGAAATGATCAGGAAGCGGTATTTTATACCGCCGGCCACAAATGAAAATCCGTACCGTCGTCATCGGCACTGAGTTAAAACATTCTGTAATTCGTGGTATTAAATTTTTTCCAGAAAGGTAGTTGATATCAGCACAACGACGACAGAACACAAATGTCAGCTTTAAAGTGAGATGCTGAAGTGCAAAATGTATATATAAACATCCAGCTAGTTAAATACAGAAAGTCATATAGGTATGGTTTTTTATTGGAGGGCTATTTACACACCAGACCGTGGGAAAGACAAGGACCGGCTATGCAAAGAAAGATTTTCTGTTTTGTCGAGCAGCCTTGCGAGCCAAAGGGAAACGTTCTCCCCAGGCTCATAATCAATCCGATTTTATGGCTCTCTTGATATCAAGGTGATGATGTCAGTCTTTATGGAAAAAATGTCGAAGGTACATTCTAAATAAAAATATGAACTGTGTTTATGTTATTCCATTTAAAATCTGAATTGGTCCATCTTTATTTCGTGGTTAATAATCGACAAGAATCCTGAGCCTTGCTTTGTCACCTTTAATGTAGTTTAAAGGAATGTCGTTTCTTGAGTGCCATTCAATTTATTTCATGCCACCATGTTTGTGGGGCAGTTTAACAGACTGACGTTTTCAAGCTGTTTGTTACTGTTACTTACATACAAGCACAGCACATTACCGTCGTTTTTGTATGGGGAGATTGATTTTCTGCTCAGCAGACAGTTTTAAATAGCTGACTGTAATAAAACAAGTGCTGAACAATTGCCTACATTCAGCTGTATTGTTGTTAAAAGATCAATTGATTACTTATAGCTAAAATGCTATAGCAAATGCATGACTGATACTCAGTTATTACCATGGTCATTGTAACATGCTAACAAATACCATCCATCCCGTCCGTACGTCCACCCATCCGTCCGTCTATCCATCCATCCGTCTGTGCATCTATCCATCCGTCCATTCATTCGTCCATCCATCCGTCCATCCATTCGTCCATCCATCCGTCCGTCCATTCGTCCATCCATCTGTCTGTCCATCCATCCATCCACCCATTCATTCGTCTATCCATCCATCCGTCTGTCTATCCATCCATCCGTCCGTCCGTCCATCCATCCATCCGTCTGTCCATCCATCCATCCATCCATCCATCCATCCACCCATTAATTCGTCCATCCATCCGTCCATTCACCTGTCCATCCATCTGTCTGTCTGTCTGTCTGTCTGTCTATCCATCCATCCATCCATCCGTCTGTCCATCCATCCATCCACCCGTCCGTCCGTCCATCCATCTTCGAACCACTTCCTGGTCAGTGTCTTGCAGTCCTGGACCCTGCAGCCAGCACCATGCCGTGTGTCCCTGGTTTTTTGTCATTCTCACCTCTCCATTCACTTCTTACTCCTACTGGGCACTTGCACACACCTCACTAGATCTCTTTACCTCTACTGATATTCACCAAGATAGTGTACCATTTCAAATTATTGTTATAGTATACATATATTTGTATATAATTTATTTGCAGCTTAAATGCTCATCTATCCATGCTGTATAACTGCTTATCCATTGCAGTCACGGTATGTATACATTTTTAGCACAAAAAATGTTACTGCTGCTTACAGTAGATGGATAATATCTTGTTAATGAATAGCTTTTTCAAAGCAAAGGGCTTCTTGGCTGAATTCCAGTTGTGTATATGTTTCGTGTATCTGGCTTAAGAAACAACTTTCATGCAGCACTTCGCTCTCTCAGGCTGACACAAATGTCCCGTAACATCCTGTGTGGTGTTCGACTGCTCCGGGAGGACCATGCACACAAGCTGTGTCTTCATTATGTGCGGTTACGCTCCTCACGTACGTTTAATTTTCCAAACGGAAAGTCACTTGTAAAATTCTCAGAGATGCTTTTGGGAACTCTCTAAACG
This sequence comes from Gymnarchus niloticus, assembly GCA_009936485.2. Taxonomy (NCBI): domain Eukaryota; kingdom Metazoa; phylum Chordata; class Actinopteri; order Osteoglossiformes; family Gymnarchidae; genus Gymnarchus; species Gymnarchus niloticus. Next base: position 5,725,772 of record JAACJT020000028.1, on the reverse strand, counting down.
CAAAGTGATATTATAAAAGGTGACATATTTATTGCTGTTACCATGGTGTTGTTTCCAAAAGCCAGAACAAATTAAACATAAAATAATGTCACTGAAGAGTAGTGTAAATTCCCTGGACCTCTGCATGCCTGCACCCTCAACTCATTCCAACGTGAGATTTTTATGTGACGAGTACATAAAATGTTAAAGCAAACAAAAGATTCAACAAATGGTTTTGCTTTCCTCGGGTGCGATACTTGAATGGGCTTAAGTAGGAAGACTAATTGTTCCTCACAAGACACCAAGTTTTTAAAATCTTTTAGAGTAGAATTCCTTTAATATTTAACTACCTGCCTTTATTTTTTCGTGTTTGGAACTCATTTAAAGATTTCATTTTGTGAAATAATATAACAAATCACTTTTTATTTACTGCATATAAGCAGCTGTGTCAGCCATCATACATTTCCCGTCTCATGAATAAAATGGTCCTTACATTGATATTAAATGTATAATAATGTAGTTTGTCTTCCCCACAGCCCTAGCAAGGATAAGTAACAGGGAGCTACGTGGATGGATGGATGGATGGATGGATGGATGGATGGATGGACGGACTTCAGCTAGAGTAGACTGTTGTTTTGATTTTAAAATACTAATTTGGACATGATTTTTGGTGCAGCACTTTGCAGCCACAGCAATAATTCTATACTTTGTATATAATGAGAAAAAACGTGTATTAAGATGCATTAACATTCTAACAAAGTGTCACTTTTGCCGCATTTTTGAGTGGCCTGTATCTGCTACTGTGAGCACACAGGAGAAGGGAGCTTCTGTGCAGACTGTTTCACATTTAATGGAAATATTTTCAGGAAAATTCATTATGTACCTATTGGTGAGATGGACATTTGGTACTGTCTGTACCTTTTCAAAGGCTGTCCGTGGCTTTGAAAAACAGACAAACCTCTATTTTCTCCCCCAGCGGCCTCCCATTTTGTTCATGCCTCCCAGTTATTGCCATTTCAGACGTCTTCTAATCATTGCTTGACAACGCGCTTCGCCGGTTTGTAAACAAAACTCTCGGGAAAGTTTAACCTCCTTCATTCCCAGAAGAATAATTGAGGGGCATCTCTATATCTGCCAGCTGTGTCTCCGTCTTCTCAATGACTCTCATATCACTAAAGATTCCGGCTACACGCCGCCGGGTGCTCGGCAAGGCCCAGGGTGACATAGAATGGAAAGGGGGGCTGGTGCTGACCGCTGACACTGAGAAATTGCACATTCAAATGGAGCATATCGACGGATGAAACATTTATATTGATAGAAAAAAGCACATCTGCTGTTGATTTAAAACGTGTCGGGAAATGAGTGGAGGCGCTGGATGCAAATAAAAAGTCCACACCAAGAGGAGACGAGGTCAGCTTTAGAGTAGATCGTCAGAGGACAAATGTGATAACACTTTCACAGTTGTGTTTTTCATGTGAGTTGTTTTGTTCGGTCTTTTATGACTTTTCTGATGATTTAAACAGTTAAAGAACTCTTCAAGTGAAATTCATTTTCTACCTAACATACACATTAAAATCTTTCAGTTTAAAGGCCAAAAATTTTAACAATTACACACTTTCTATGATTATGGTTTATTGTGTACCATTGGCTCATATGTACAGCCAAACATAATACTTGTTAAAGCAGTTTAACCCCATGATACAACACATTGATATTGTAAGCAAACTATTTTTTGCAAAAAAAGAATAACATTCATCTTCATGAGCAGTTTCTCTGAATTGGGATGTATGGATTTCTGGACATATTGAAAAACAGAAGAAAACTGTCTACCAGAGAAGTCCCAAATGGTTAAACACCTACCTCTTATGCAGGTATTTGTTAGTTTTTTTACGAGTCACCATGGCTTGTTTTGATCTTCTCTGATGATATATTTATTTGTTGACAATGTAGTCTGTAGTATATAGAATAATAATATTATGAGCATGTTTTTGTAGCAATGGAATCGCACCTTTGGTGTTTGTCCTCACATCTCTCATCTGTTTTTGCACAAGTGCATGCTATGTGAACAAATATCTCACTGATATTCCAGTAACTGAATCCTTATGAGGAAAAAAAGTATCTATTCTGCTCTACCATGTTGACGGTTGAACCTTGGGATTCTTTAGTGAAAGACATGCAAGCTGAGAAAGTCAAGTTGATTTTAGGTCATGAGCTGATCCTAATCAAGAAATTATGAAGAAAGTGAATAGGATAATACAGCACGTTCTGCTAATGTGTGCCAGAGACGATGCCGACTTAGGATCAGTTTTTAAGACGGCTCAATCCAACGTAATATCTGTGATGGTGACGCTCGGGCAGAATACGGTGACTCGGTCACGCTAGGTGATCCGCGAGGTACCGCCGGCGATGGGATCGCGGAGTTGAATCCGGAATTCCTTCCTCCAGAGGAAGCTGGAGGCCGCAGGCCCTCAAGGGAGCAGGTAACCCGAAAGAGCCAGATCCTTTCGTCTGTATTATACAGCTCTGCAGGTGTTCCACAGTAAATGAAGCGCAGGTGTTTAAGAACGCTGCTGCTGTGTAAATCATCGGCTGGCTATTAATATGGACTCCCCCACCCCCGATTAATTGCAAGAGGCAAAAGCAAACAAAAATATGTGCATGTTTGTAGTGGTGAGCAACCAAGATGGCGACAGTGTCTTGGTAACATCTGTTTATTTAGTCTGCAGGAGAACTGCAGACTGCTCTACACTGCTTTTTTATTTGTTTGTTTTTCCAGGCTCCCACATCTGGCACATCTGTGGTCATTGGCATAGTGATGCCCTGTGGGGTCAAGGTTCGCCACATCAGGAGGATCAACTTCCATGTAGCCTGCAGAAAATGCATTTTCAGAGGATAATGTGAAGTCTGGGGAAGCTGAATTAGGGGCTGGCACTTAGCGGCACCCTCCCCCTCCCTACCCCAAACCTTAATTAAGCGGGAATCCTTTTACATTTAAAGGCTAGGAATCAGCGGGCTTAAAGCAGGAGTTACTGCCCTATGCATGGCATTTTAAATTTTAGCGAGTGACTATCCAGTCGCCTCCCATTAGCTTCACAACAGCTGAACATGATAAATGAAGTAAAATACACAGCAACAGACACATTTTAAGAGCTCAAATCTGATCCCTTAGTAATGTGGTACTACTGCAATGAAGTATTACTTAGAACAATTAAATATCCCTTGAAGCACTGTTTAATGGCCTGTGGCATAATGATATATTGACTGTTGATGAAGAAAGCCACTTTCCATATTAATAGTATCGACATGTTTACTCATTATATTTTGGGTGTATTTCAAATACATCGAGACTTTAAGTGGAGTATGTATCATCTCTTGCGTTTTGTTTATTTTATAGTGTTTCTGTACGTTTACCTGTCCTGTTGCATCTATATATCTGCAAGCAGATGCTCACGCACACGCATTCACACATGAGATAGTCTGCTATGTATTTGCACAATTACATCACAGCTTGACTTGATTAGTCAATTTCACTGTCTGATGAGCAGATAAAACCATTCAAACAGGCATGAATTGTCACCTCTCACAGCTGCTGGGTAGATGAAGACAAATAATCCAGCAGATATTGACAAGCTTAAAAGAGGAAGAGTTATCAGTTATGAACGTGGGGGCAAGGCAGCTGAGTGATATCAAGATTATTCCCTCCCTCGATCATCAATCACCGAGGAACACAATTTACAAATGAAGATCACTGGGAGCTACGTGGACAAGTGGCTGGGGAAGAAAATGGCCAGTGAGCATTAAACTCCTGTGATGAGAGAGATTTACCATGGGGCATACTTATCAATACAAATATACTGCATTGAGATCCTATAAAAATAACAAATCTCTGTGGATGTTGTACAATCTCATTTCCCACAGCACGCAAAAGGCCAAATAATTAGATTTATGCAACCTACTGTTCGAATAATGAATTTATTTTTCACCCCAGTTCTATTTAACATTTTATTCTTGCCTTTTCTGAGCCAATCACTCTGACCCGCTGACCTTACGCTGACCTACTCCTTCGGCCAGGAAGCAAAGTAGGTCAGGATTCTGGCAGCTCACCCAGATTCGTCACGCAACAGAACTAACCGGGATGTGGCACCGAAGGCATACACGGACTGATGCTGTCATTTTATTTTGTGATATCGATATTGTGAATTGTAGTGGGAGACGTGTTGTTTCCTGGCCCTTTTGTGAGTGGGGGATATTAGACGGTGGTTCAGTAGTGGGAGCAACCTGTCGTGAGCCTGAACCCTCAATGCAGCCCCGCTGGATGTGTCGTTGACCCGTGCCCATGTCATCCTGATAGCATAACCTGAGAGTCCTGGAAGTAAGAGTTGCTCGGATTCAGTACCCGTGAAAACTCGACAAAGTCATGCACGCAAATAGCAGCTGAGTTTGTTCAGTGTGCACCGGCCACACACATGTTTATTACAAATATAAAATGTGATGAAAAACCAATACTGTTGTCTTTTTAATACACCCATGGCTGAAACTAATGCTAATAATTTTGAGCTGAAACGGGTCACTGCAAACCTCATTAGAGTGAAATGGGGTGATGATTACAAAAACTTACAGCCTCATCATTCCTTATCAGACTATGTCTTGGCCCAGGGGATTAGGGCACACTGTTCTAGGATCAGATATTTTTGTGCTTGAGGAATGGACGTTTATTGCAATACACGCAGTTAGCAAAATTAACGGACACTTTCAAACATACTCTCCCACTGTTTAAAGCCACACTTGAGCACATAATAGTTCCAAATATCTCACAACATTGGTAGTAAACCATCTGTGTTCTGCATCATGAGAACACAAGGTTGTTTTGCCATAACAGCTGTACACTGAACTTCTTAAAAAGACATTTATCTGACACTCAGATTCTTTTCGTAGTTATGCTGTTTATTATCTCTGTATGTTAAGAAATGGAAAGTAACTGTAAACGTTGTTTAAAAAAGGGAGATGCAGGATTGCTCTAAAAATTAAATTCATAAGCCTAATATTTAGGCTTGCGGCTGATAAAGAGATGTATATACTTATAAAGGACGGCATCAGAAACTGCCTACTTGGCCTGCATGTTGACTTTTGTCATGTTTGTTGGTGGGTGTACAGTACTTGTCCCAGGTATAGCTTTGGACAAAGGGGTCTTATCTCTTCTCTTTGGACGTACAAACAACTGCCTCGATTTACAGGGTCAAGCTGCATGTGGCACTCTTTACCATGCATTTGGTTTACGATCAGTCCTGGTCCTAGTCTATTAGGGACCCTAATTAGACCGTGGGCGGGGTCCTATCGAACAAGCAGTCAGGAAGGTGGGGTCCCCATGGTTAAGAAAAGGATTTGCTTGTGGACGTTTTAGGGCCGCATGGTGCTCAGCGAGCCTCTCGCGAGCTGCGGAGACTTGTGCAATCTGTGTAGTGAAGACGTGGCACTGTTCGTACGGGTCCTGCATATGCATGGGTCTTTCCAATGCATTTACTCCCCCGAGCTTCATAGCATGTACCTGAATGCACTGTGCTATGTTCAGGTGAATGTTTTATGGGAAGTATTACGGTGCAATGTGTGCCTCAGAAACTGGCCTCAAGGACATGGTTGTGGATTTTAATCCCATCCCAACCTGAGAGGAGTTTGCATGCAGTGGCAGGTCTACATATCTCAAGTAGCTGGGTCAGGTGATGTGGAAAAAAAATACAATATGAAATTTGTGCAAGTGGTTTGGAGGTGGTGACAAAAATTTTTGTGCAAGTAGGGGAATGGTGATGAGACTACTTTGTGCAAGGGGGGGTTGCCAAACGAAAAATTTTGCACGAGTGTTGGGGAGAGGGGGGTGGCCGAGTTTTTTTCATGTGAGTGGGCTGGAAACCGGGAGGTTTCACGGGTTTTTTCAGAACTACACTGAAAGCGCACGAATTTCAGGTGAACTTGTTACTTTAAAAGGCAAGGGTGTGTGTGTGTGTGTGTGTGTGTGTGTGTGTTTTACCCCCTCAAGATGGATTGGCACGTAACACAGTGTAACATGCATTTTGCCTTCCAGAATCATTTCCGGACCAAAGCAACCCTAACTATATTTAAGGGATAGATGGATATTATATTTAACAGAAGTGGTCTGCACGTAAAAGTATATTTTTTTGTTTAAAGTGAGTCCAATTCAAATGCCATGAAAAAAGGCTTTAGCAATATAATTCAACAAATATTTATTAGACTCATTGTACAGCTTATGTACATTAAATCCATTTGTTTTAGTCTGCATAGGCAGTGCTGTGTATGTGTTGTCTTTACACTTCTCTTATTCAACACAGCATAAAAAAGGGAAGGACGATCACTCAAAATGATTCTTTACAAAAAAACGAAAAACCCTTTTGATTAAATTTTTACGGTACAGCAAAAATGTACGCAGCTACATGCTGAAATGTATGCCAGAGATGACGAGACGAAGAAGAGAAGCCGAGGAAGAGTATAATGAAGACAGCGAAGGAGAAGTGCTAATATATACTGCTGACTCACAAATAATTTAAAAATAACTTTCGACTGATCACATCGGAAGAAGTGGTTTGCAGATACAGTTTTTAATGTATCACAACAATGAGCAACAAACATACTTGATGAACTATTTCCAGAAGTTCAAATACCATCTACAATAAACGTCATTTCAACTATGACAACAGGTCTGTGACAAAATAAAAAAAAGTTTCAAAACCATATTATTACCGTAGTACGGTACAGTTGAGACTTCCAACATTACAGTAACAAAAACTAATGAGACTACTCTCTATATATAAAACATCAATAACATTTTTGGTTTAGTTTATTTAAAGTTTTAGCCATAGGGGCTTTTTATTAAAACCTCAGGGTGCGTGTCCTATGTTACTCACGCAGGCATTGTGAGTACATATTGTGTAGAACATGATTGCGTCGTGATAATCCCTTTTAATATCCAGGAGAAAAATCCTAATTTCAACCTTTTGAAGGCTGTCCTCTTACACGTGACGCTATCCATCCTTAAAAAGGTTTTTGGCTGCTGTGCAGTTGCAACATTTATGTACAGTTTTGTTATTAGACCATCCATTGTTTTTGTTTGTTTTCTGTTTGTTTGCTTGCTTGCTTTACTGGTCCTTTGTGTGGGAGGCATTTTTTGTTCGTTTCCACGCCAACACACCTCTTGCACATAGCGTTGACTGACAGCTCAGCCTTGCAATGCGGATCCACATTCAGAAGAAAAGGCGAGAGCAAATGTTCTTAAAGCCTTTGGAAACAGGACAGTAGCTCATCTTTGTACAGAGGAAGGATTGCACCTTTGGAGGCCAACACATTTGTTATTAAACACAATCGAAAAGTGTCTTCAGGATTAAAATAAATGTTAAAATACTAAAATCAAATAAGAACATTGGAAAGTTCACATAAAAATGCAGGTTAATAAAAACTGCTGTGAAATTAGCGTTTGAACTTTAACAAAAAAAAAACAAAAAACTGTACAATAAAAGTAAAACAAAATGAAAATGTAACGTGATTTCATCCTTTGAAACAATTTTAAGCATGATTTGATTTAACCTGTCAAACAGTTGCATTACATGCTGCTTGTTCATCTCAGAATAGGAATACCAAAAGCAATACATTTTTGCATTTCTTCATATTAATAAATTTGTACCATGCACAGCCAACTACAAATATGTACAACAGCTTAGCTTTCTTTGTTCATAAGCCTTTCACTTTCATACAAATAGCCTTCTGTTACTTTGGAATGGACATCGTTCTATCTCACCAAAAAATG
>JAACJT020000028.1:5705483-5715483 GCA_009936485.2 Gymnarchus niloticus | reverse complement strand
TTGCAGAGGAGGAGAGGCCGGCGATGGCCTGCGGCATGGTGGGGCCATATGGGAAAAGGCCCTCCATCCCACACAGAGGTGGGAAGTATCCCCCTTGCACTCCGCCGGGAAGCTGGGGCGAGAAGCAGGGTGCAAACCCAGGGATGAAGTAAGGCAAGAACTGTCCCCCCAAGAAGGCGCTGGGGTCACCAGCGATGGCATTCTGAAGCGTTTGGAGCTGTGCGGGGTCTAACGTAGCCTCACTTCCACCTTTCCCCATCGCCGGAAGCACCGGCGAAGCTTGCTCTCTTTTCTTCATGCCAGGAGTCTCAGCCTCTCTATCCTTGATTTTCTTGGGCTTCTCCAGCTTCTTCTCTGTCTCTGGTTCTTTGCTATGTTGCTCAGCCTGATGGTTTGCCAAAGGAACCGAAGGAACAGGAGGAGGAGGAGGAGGAGGAGGAGGTGGGGTCGGCAGCAGACTCTTGGTTGGGGCACTGCTGAGAGACATGGCAGGAGAGGGGGTGGCTGGAGTTGGGAACCCAAGCATGCCAGCACCAGGAGACGCTAAAGCTGCAATACAGTGGTACAAATAATATTGAAATACGTACCTTCATAAAAGCTCTCACACACTATTTTCATTTCAGAGAGGTTATATAGAATTTATCTTTTGTTATGGATCAAAACTGTCACACATGCTTTAGAAAACACCATCAATACCATGAAAGGAACAAATAAAAAGTGAAGAAATTCCACATCAAAACTAAAGAATCCATCCTGTCCAGCTGTTTCGAAGCTTGCATGCATTAATACTCGACTTAATTCTGGTCTCAACGCTTCACTGAGAGAACTCTGCATGGTGTGGAATGGGCGGCAGTCATGTGTACAGCAAATAAATTCACTGGTCTACTCAGTTGTTTTTTTCTTTCATACTAACTCACCGGGTGTGTTAGGCGGAAAAACTGGAAGGGATGAAGGACCATTTACACCAGGAAGTAGGACTGGTGGGAGGCCAGGGATTCCTGGGTAACCAGTTGGCAGGCTAAGGCCATGAAGTGCATTGTTGTCAACCACAGTCTGCTGCTGGGTTGGCAAGCTAAGGACATCCGTTGCCTTCTTCATACGGTCAAGTTCTTGTTGTGCCATCAACTGACGAACAGTGGTAGGAGCAAGGTAATCTTTCTCTCTGTCCACTTGGCTTCCCAGTGTTTCTTGCACCTTTGCAATGTGCTGTTTAGAGAAAATATGATCTCTGATGGACAGTCTGGCAGTATACTTCACTGCACACAGGGTACACTCAGTCCTTGGCCCTTCTGGCGAGCCCTGGCTTATCATGAATGGTTTTCCTATGTTTATTTTGAATTTCTTTTCTTTTGCTCGGGCATTCTGGAACCAAACCTGCACAACCCGCTTTGGGAGTCCAATTTCATTCCCAAGCATCTCGCACTCCTGCATGGTTGGTGTACGGTAGTCACTGAAGCACGCTTTAAGAACCTTTAGTTGCAGGTTGCTCATTTGGGTCCTAAAGCGTTTGTGACCTGGTCTCTCCCCACCACCTTTTCCAGATTTGAAGGGGTTACTACCACCAAATGGGCTGGGTGAGCTTGGATCTGCCAAACTCGAGTTCTCGCTTTGATCGGCGTTGTCGTCTGGGTCGTCATCTCGTGTGCTGAAATATTGCTCGCTGTCTTTACCAGTGTAACTCAAAGATTGGCTGACTAAATTGAATGGAAATCGTTCCTCACAGGCTTCAGAGTTTGCCGCAGGATTCATCTTCCCATCTCCCAGCTTGTCACCTGAATTGCCACTCACACCCTCGATTTCATTGTTCCCCTCATCTCCAGTTGTCGCATCACTTATAGCAGTGTTAATTGATGAGGTCTCATCAAAATCTGTCTTGGTTATGTCAAAGGAAACCTCAGCAGAATTCATATTAAGCCCTTCAATCTCATCACTGTTTTCCGCTTTTAAGGATGAAGTGAAGTTTTTTAATGGCAAATCCAAAGGTTTTATGGGTGTAGAAGATGCAGTGGGCACCTCATGCTCACTTGTTTCTGATTTGGTGGGCAGTTGTGGATATTCAAGGAAGCTATATTTACTTGGGCTCTCTCGACCATCCTCTTGGGTTATGACAGGGCTTGGAGGCAAACTAAACCCTGCCTGTTTTGCTTCATGCCAGTGCCTGGAACGAATGTGACTGTCAAGAGCTGACTTGGCCTTGAAAAGCGCCCTGCAGAAAGGGCATTTTTTATGCGACTGGGCAGGTCCTATAGCTCGAAACTGTCCTTTCCGTTCTCTGGCACGAGTATTCTGAAACCAAACCTGGACCACTCTCTTCTTAAGGCCCACTTCATGGGCAATGTGATCTAACATTTTTCGAGTTGGGTTAGAATCAAGCAGGTACTTGTCATATAAGATCTCGAGTTGTTCTGGCGTGATGGTCGTCCTCAGGCGTTTGTCCCTGTGTTGGTCTTCCCCACTGTTTCCGCCATCTTTCTCATTAGAACTGTTTTCTTCTTTTTCATCAAACTTGCGCTTCAGGGAAGAGGAGCCGGAAACAAGAGGGGTGGGTAGAGCTGAGCTGCTCTGCCCTGGCATCTGAGAGAGTGCCCCTGAGAGCAGCTGCCCGGTCATAAGGGGGTTGTTGGGATCAAAGATCATGTAGGGCATGTCTAGGGGTCGTTCTAGGAACTGCGAGTGGAGGAACTGGTTTTGTGCTGCTAGAAAATGCATATGCTGATGCTCCTGCCAAAGGTCGACAGTTGGGAAAGCAATTTTGCACTGGTCACACTGGTACTGCAACATTTGAGGAGGTAGGCTGTTCGTCAAAGAGGAGAGGGCAATGGATAGATGGCTGGATGGGATGGCCGCCGACTGAGGCTGAGAGTGTGGCCTAACCATCTGCTGTTGGGGAGCTTTGTGCTGTGGTGGTTGAGGAGTTGATGCCTTAGATGGTCTTGAGTCTGATAAAGATTTTATCACTTGGGAAGAAATGGTCTCTGGTTGCTTTGGTTTTTCAGTGGTTAATTCAGGTTTGGGTGATGTTTTCCCCATGTCAGGTCGAGGGGAAGGCAGTAAAGGAGAACTTGACCCAGAACTTGTAGCTGTTCCAAATGGGATCCTGGATGAATCTGTGTGCCCAAAATTCTTCTGGATGTTCAGGTCAATGGAATCTATATATTCCTCAACCTGGCTCTCATCTATCCCATCATCATCCTCATCTTTGTAACATTGTTTCTTCTGGTGAGTAATGAGGTCAAAGATGCGTGGGAAAACGACACTACATTTCTTACACTGATATTGCATGTTACTGGTCCTAATGTAGCGCTCGTTAGTAAGCTCCTTTTTGTCGCCTTCCTTTGCATCTGCCTGATTCTCATAACTCTTGCGAGCCTTCTGGCGAGCATTTTGAAACCACACAACAATTACTCGAGTCGGCAGGTTCAGCACAGTCGAGAGCTGCTCTATCTCATCATCCTTAGGGTAAGCATTAGTATCAAAAAAATCCTGAAGGACCCTCAGCTGGTAGTCTGTGAAGCGAGTCCTAGATGACCTCTTATTCATGTTGCCATCAGTTTTGTAGTACTCCGGTGTGCTGAACTGGGATTCCACCCTGATGTCATCCAAAGTGGTGATGGGAGGAATGTTAAAGTTATAAGGGGAATCTTTGCAACGCTGCCTCTCTTTGAAAAGGGTGTTTCGAAACCAGTGCTTAATAACTTTCTGTGGGAGGCCTGACTTGTCAGCCATTTCTTGAATCTGCTCTTCGGTGGGAGAGTTGTTGATGTCAAAGTTGGCACGGAGGATTTTCAGCTGATCATCGGTGATCCGGGTACGAGGGCGCTTAAACTGCGACTGTCGGAGGAAGTTTGGATCCAAACCCAGCTGCTGCTGACAAAGCTGCGTAAGATCTGATGAAAGGGAATCCATCGTGGGCAGCTGCAGGGCAAGTTGCGGTGGGAGGCCTGGGTGCTGTACTGACTGCATCATGAGTGGTGGGAAGAGAGGCAGGTCCAAGGACACAGGTAGCTGGACCTGTGGAGGTGCAGTCGGTGGAGGTGGAGGTGGTGGTGGTGCTGGAGGCTGTGTGGTCTGCAAGGGAGCGGGGCTGGGTGTCTGAGCCTTGCCAATAGAAGCAACAGATGGTTGTGATGGTGGCGGCAGTGGTGGAGGAGGAGGTAGGGGTGGGGGTGGTGGAGGAGTTTCTGGAGATGATGGGTTTATGGGATACAGTTTGTCATATGCTTCTCGATACTGCTGTGCAAACTTCTCCAGCTCTCCATAGGGGAAGAACTGACCATGCACATGCTCTTGGTGACTCTTCAGAATGAGCATGTTGGAGAAGAGTTTTCCACACATCCCACATTCAAGTTTATCATGGGCCTCGTCCTCTCCATTTCGGTTTTTCTTCTGGCTTTTCTGCCGGTTTTCATTGTATTGGATGACCAGCTCGAAGCCAAAGTTCTCCAGCAGAGCTTTAGCAGCATTGCCTCTCGCACCTGAGACAATACGAGGAGGCAGAAAGAGGGCTTCTGAAAGCTTTTGTTTTCTGGAATCTTTGCTGTCCTTGGAGCTTTCGCCATCCCTGGGAATCTCCTCTTTAGGTCTGTTTTCCACTTTCTCCTGGATATCCTCCAATTCCCTGGTCATCTGAAGCTCAGCGACCGAGCCAATGTTCTGCTCGTTCTTGGGCTTGCTCGTTTGCGATGGCATCTTCTGCTGCTGTATCTGGGACTGAGAAGCCTGCTGTTGCTGCTGGGATAGCTGAAGATGCTGTTGGCCCAACTGATGCTGCTGCTGCATCTGCTGTTTCAGGTCCTCCAGGAAGGATCCCGTCATGCCAGGCATTCCGAAGGCAGCGGAATGCAGCGCCAGCTCCGGACTGAGGCTGAATTCTGTGCCGGGAATGTAAAACGGAAAGAGAAACTGAGGCTGCTGGAACTGCAGCAGAGCCTCGGGGGTCACCGGAAAGTGAGGAAAGAACGCCGGATTCAGGAACTGCGGCTGAAAGAACGCAGCCTGCTGCTGGAACTCGTGCTGCAGCGGCATCTGAAGCTGTGCTGGTGACTGGGACGGTGGCTGAGTGGGCTGGAGAGAGATATGATCGGTGCCATGTTTCTTGTTGATTTCTTTGGCTTCTATACTGCTTTCTTTGTTAGCAGACGCCGGTAAGCCTGCGGAGTCTACATTTCCTTGACGAACGGGACTGTTAGAGGATACCGTTCCACTGTTTCCACTCACAGTAGTGCTGCTGGTTTCCATTTTGGCAGTTCTGGCTTTTGTCTGGTGGAGCACGGATCTCATGTGGATCTCCAGTGTTGAGCTTTGGCTGTAAGCAACATTACAAATATTGCATTTATATGGTTTGTTATCCACGTTGTTGTTGGTCTCCTGTGGAACTGGACTGGAGGCCTCCTGCAGAACTTTCTTTAGCTTGTGTAGGTGTGAGACAGAATTGTAATGCACCAACAGAATGTTTTTCTGGGTGAACGATTCCTTACACACGGTGCACTTATATGGGCGGGAAGGGTCCAAAAACTTTTCCATGGTGAAGTTGGGTCCTTTTCGGAAGGGCAAAGTCCGCTTTGGCTCACAGCCCATCTCGTCCAGCAGCGAGCTGCTGTCGCTATCTGTTGGGCTGGCTTTCCCTTCTGGGTCCAGCTCATCATCTTTGTCCATGTCCTGCTCAAACATCTGTGGATCCTCCAGTGGTCGGGCGTCGCTCTCTGAGCAGAGGTCCCCATTGACGGGCAGGGTGCTGCAGAGCTGCTGCACTTCTGCTTGGCTCAGCTCCGGATGCCCACTCTCCAGGTGCTTTCTGAGGGCCAGGAACGTCCTGAAGCTACGTTGGCACAGGCTGCACATGGTGGCAGCCCGGATTGCGTGGTACTGGGAATGGATCTGAAGCTTCTGCATAGTCTTGAAAGCCAGGCTGCAGTGGTTGCAGCGGAACTTGTAGACGTGGCGATCAGACACCGAGAGTGGTTGCCGCTTCTGAAGCTCGTTCAGATGCTCCGGAAGCGAGTCCGGGTTCTTTGGGTCCTGGCTGCTGCTCTTCTTCCAGTCGGGTGCCTCCGAAGCTTCCTTTGGAGGCTTCAGCTCCTCCTTTGAAAGCTCCTGCTCAGCTTTATCCAACGAGGTGCTACCCTTTTCATCGCTGGAACTGCCACCTGAAAGGGAGCATAACAGAAAAGGCGACTATTAACGTCTCCTGTATTTATGCATTTTACATGAAGATTCGCAGTGCCTTGCGAGACTGCATTGGATTAGAGGCTGGAAGACGGGCAGATACTTTGCATAGATTCCAAAATCGTTAAATTAATCTGCAAAATAAAATTGTGGAAAATGTCTATTAGTTGATTATTGATGGGAATCATGGTGAACAGTCACTTTGTTAACAGAAATCTATAACTCCAATCAAAAAGGATTAGGCAACAATAATTAACTCTTTCCCACGTCTATTATTAGCTAGTGAGAGATAAACTTGTCTCAACTGTTCGAAACATCAGGCACAAAGCTAATAATGAAAATGGTCTGTTCTTACTCTGGGACTTTCCAGAAGACTCCGGTAAAGCAGTGGAAGTATCCATTTGAGAATAGACTTTATCCTGTGCACTTGTAGGCAACAGCATGCTATTTGGCATCATGATGTCTGGTCCTGAGACCTGGCAACAAGATTGTACAGAAGTGTGATTAAATGTGACTTAAAAAACTGCAGAGAAATTTGCTTGTTCTTTTCTTTTTCACTTTATGTAATTCCATGCTCTCTATACATACAGTATATGCATAATTATTCAGCATGTAGTAACTGGTTGAACACTTAGCACTATTCAAAATATGCAAACAAAAAGTCCCTTTGAAAGTTCAAAAGTTTATTTTTGAAAGTGCTGTGGGCTTTCCCAAAAGAGGAGAACTTCTATGACTTTCATGTGCATGACCAAGTCCCCCATGAGAGGTCTGAATGCAGAGGAAACGTTTAACAGAGATGGTCTTTGTACAACTTAGCCGCAGTGTTCTGGACCCCAGGAAGGGTGACAGCCATGACCAATTTTTTTTACTATGGCTTTAAATGGGACCCGGGGCTGAAAACGGCTGGTAGAATAAGGTGTCCTTACAGTCATGAGCAGTTTCTCCACACAATCGGGTGCCACGCTGTGGAGGTGAGTGAGGTGGAGCTGAAGGTGGATCTTGTTGCTGAGAAGGTCTTGGCAGAGGGGGCAACAGATGACAGGCTGCATGGAATGCTGGGACATAATGTGCATCTGGATGCGATTTGTGTCTTTGCTACTGTAATTGCAGTATGGACACTGCTGAGCCTGGACAAAAAAAAAATAAAATAAATTTATTTGTCAAATCACGGGGAACATAAATATATAAGCCTTTACAGCTCTGAACACCAGCTGAATTTAGGCAATGTAGGATATATGTTTTCTGATTCTTTTAATTGAACATATTTCATACTTAACAAATGTGACCTTGTAAAATGTAAATAAAGAGAAAGCTGATTTATTGTGATGGGACAAATTAGGCTTCAAAACTCATAGTAGGTGGGAGCATCCTGAACTACCAATCAGAGCAGGCACTAGATGAGGTTTCAGAACCCAAACTAGCAATGTTGGAGCTTAATGAGGCTTCAAAACCCATGGTGGGTGGGAGTATCCTGAACTACCAATCAATGCTGGCACTAAATGAGGCTTCAAAACTCAAATTACCAATCAATGGTGGAGCTAAACAAGTCTTCAAAATCCATGGTGGGTGGGAGTTTCCACTATGGATTTTGAAGCCTCATTTGTCTCACCACTACCGATTTAATCTAATATATCTAAGTGTTCACTTTGAGCAATTGTATATGCTAAACGTGATTGGCTGGAAATTCTAATCAGAAGATTAGAAATGACAAAGGTGTGTATGCTTTTCAGTCTCAGCCTGACCCTCATTACAAGGAGTACTTTTAGAATGCTGTGTCCCACCACCTCTCTTAATGTAATCCATTTCAGAAATTACTAAGACCCGCATCACTCAAAGTCCTACAAGACCAGCTAATACTCCATAATTTAATTTAAAATCACATAAGATATGGAGAGATGTTGAGGCTGGAATTGTACCCAGGTATATCACTGAAACAGACTAAGGTGTACTGGTCTCCCTGCCCTTTGTGGGTCTGTGATTAACCCTTTCCCTTACCTGTTCACTGCTGACCGCCTTATCCTCTGCTGATTTTGGCCTCTTTGACAAGGTGTCATTCTCCATTTCCTGCAACAGAGACCTCTTCCCTACTCCCGCCCGGCCCGCAGCCTCATTATCCAGGGCATTAATTCCTAAGAGGGACAGGGAAGACATTAGACTTTTTCTGTTTTGTATTTTTTTTAAACAGTTTCAAAATAAGAAAAAGCAAATGCGTAACACAAAGAGGATACAAGGAGTATTCTCCTAAGGAGTAAGGATTGCATGTCAAAATCTGTTAATTAGCTGTTAATTAAGCTGTTAATTAAGCTGTGTGAATGAATGACAACATAGGGTGCATCAAATACAATGGGGGGGAGGGGTGGGGGCGGGACATTTCTTATACCTGAGTCTCCAAAGACTAGAGTATATAAACTGCATGGATGGATAACACATCTGACCAAAGTAGATCAAAGTAATAGTTATCCTATTAGTTATCCGAGGCTCTGGCCGCAGGTTACACTGAAAGATGAATCAATTGCAATCCCTGACTAGAAGAAGTCCTAAGTGTAATACTTTAAATGTCACTCTTAAAATCTATAAGAATCAATTTTATATCCAAACTTTATTAAATTTTCCAAAACAAAATGATGTCAGTATTGTATATGTATCTATTTCACACATTGAGCCCTCCATTTTCCAGCTACTTATCCAGTATAAAGGAGATGGGACCTGGAGGCCATCCAAGTCGGCACTGAGCACAAACCAGGGGACACCCTGGATGGAAATGCCAGCTTATCAGAGGGCAGAAACACACTGTGACCAATTCAGAGACATCAGTGTGCCTTACTGCATGTATTTGGACTGTGAGATCCACAGGAAACAGAAAAATACGCTCCACACGCACAGAGCAGTAGGAGAATTCGAACCCCTGAATGTGGAGGTGTAGGGTGACTGAGCTAGCCATTGTGTGACCCACTTTAAAACCATTTCATAAGGTTGCAAGCTAAAATAAGCCTAGTGTTCTGGCAAAAATTAAAACTGGTCACATAAATATTACCTAAAAATTTATTGACAGTTTCTGTAGTTGACTATGAAATTTATTCATAAAAATGTTTGCCCTTTAAGTTGAATTAAATCAATGGAACATGCAGAATTGCATATGTATTGCATAGTCTCCACAAGACTAACACTGACTATTTTGGTAATACGACTACAGTTCATTTGGAGATGCACATGCCCCACTGCCGAAAGACCTTTTCCGAGTGTGATCCCAAATATCCATGGCTCGTACTGTTCACTGGGAGACAGCAGTCTTACCGTTCTTACAGATGAGCTCAGTTCTGGAAATCAGCCCCCCAGTCGTATTTAGCAATGGTGCAGCAAGTGATAAATTTTTCATTACCCTCATGCTTAGATAGAGACACTGCATGCAGCCTGCTGAGCTTATGCAGTGTATCCACCCTCAAGGGTGATGGAACACAAAGTGCGACAGGCTTTATTCCAATCAGGTCACTCGTGGTAAGATTCCTGTCTCGCACGCATAAGGCAGGCCACACGAAAGGAGCGTAAAATCACTAAGCAATTGAAAACCCTCTCTATTCTGCGTTTATTTTTTTTTTACTTTAGAAACAGATCATTATTTAGTCTGTGTTCATACATCTCAATTTTGTTGTATTGGGGGTATTACATTTTTTTAAAGCCTGAAATATTAGTCTGTCTAGGATTGTGACATAAGGGTGATTTTTTTTTTGGGGTGGGGGGGGGGGGGGGGGGTGAAAAGCTAAGGGGCCCAGAAAGGGCCAAAAAACAAATTTCCAAGAAGCGTGGAGATTTTTCCTCTTCCCCAGCCCCCGGAAGA
>JAACJT020000028.1:5688010-5705383 GCA_009936485.2 Gymnarchus niloticus | reverse complement strand
GGAGAGAGATGAGGGTGTGGTGTATGAGTGGGAGGGAGGAGAGGGAACATAAAAGTCACACGTCTCAGACAAGGGCACAACACAAATTTCCAAGAGCATTGGAGAATTTTCTTCAGCCTCAGACAGTGAGATAATCTTTTCTCCTGACTTTGACGGCCCGGCAGTGTTGGTGGTGGCGGCGGTAAGGGGGGTGTTCATGATGTCACATACACTTGATGACAAACAGAAAACCTAATTTTCCTGGTGCTCCAGTCTCATTGCTGGGTTGCATCCCCCCCCCCCCCCCCATGCTATTTATTATAAGTATTTCTAATTTTAACTTTCAATTTTCACCATCTTCCAGTCAATTTGCAACAAAATTATTTCCAGGCCGACGAGGCGATTGCCGGACAAGCAGGCGCAAATACATTTGACAATACAATGAAGCCTCGACTCTACCCTGCTGAATTTAAATGTACAGTTTAAACGCTAAGCAGATTGTACGCTGTGTGCATGGGGATTCATCTTTATGATTTATTTTATCAAAAAACATCCAGCTTTTATGCATATTCATGCCACAGGGGAAACAATATATATGTATATTATATATACGCAAATATGTATATATATATATATATATATATATATAGATATATAAAATGTATATGCATCTTCAGAAATCAGAGCAGCAGTGGACTTGTGTAAATTTCACAAGCCACAGAACAGGTTTACAGATGGCAATCTGCTTAACCTTCCGAATATCATTTGTTTAGAAAGCCTGCCGGGACGTCGGTGAGAGAATCAAGGCGTTTTCTCTCCCGGTTTAAGCGGTTATTTTCCCGTGCAGTGAAAGCGTTTAACCTGTGTGCTGTTCTCCTCCGACTGCCTCTAAACTGGGACAAAGAAACAGAGGCATACGGAGCACTGGACCTACTGGTTATTGTTCCCCAGATCACGCTTAAGCCACCCCTTCGCATTCAATGACACCGTCTCTTTCTTCTTTGTCCCGAGACGCCGTGCTTCGCATCGAAGCGATAGACAAAATAATTGCGCCGTCGTCCGTCTTCAGATGACATGCGGCTCGGAGAGGGGGGACCTCAGTTGATTGGATTAATCAAAAGGTGATTTATGACATCCACGCTGTTTGCATTGCAGAAACAGGGCTAGTAGTGGCAGCACTCATCTTTATTTACCGCTGTCAAAAGCTTTCTCTTTTTTCCATCTAACGGCCTTATGTTAGAAAAAAAAAATCTCATCCTTTGCTCAGTCCTTGCATCATCAGTAAGAGCCTCTAAATATACTTTTCTAGCTTATCATTTTCTCCTTAAATTAGTTACTAACATTAAGTTTTGGTAACATCGTCTTGTCTAAAACAGCACGTAAAGTAGAAATAAATTGAAATTAAAACTGACCGCGTACACACATTACGAGTGAGCTGCAGGAACACTCAGCTATTCCATACATAAATTAAATATCATCAGAACCAATTTTCCCCCATCACTTATGTATCAAATAGCATAAATCAAAAACACACCGGCTTGGCGAGGTCAGGTTGAATTTACTCTCCACTTTATCAGACATCCGTCATGACTTTACAGGCAAAGAGCCTGAAATGGTCCATTGCTCAAAAAGACGAGTCTGCATTTCTGCTGATTTACGTAGCTGGTAACATTAGCATGGTCCCTCCTGCCCCAGTCCATATTCGGAACCCTAGATGCCATGTGGCCCAGAGCCTCAGACCTCTTTGTATGATATTGTGACAAATCCTTTAAGCTCAAAACACATTTCATCGCCGTGGGCTTACACTTATAGTCTAATAAGTACTAAAATATTTAAATATCATTTAAAAGAGACAGAATTTGAGCAAATGTAACATCTAATGCAGTTAATTTATGGACACATGCCAGAAATGTTTCGATACGGAGCCGTAAATTTGAAATATTAAAAATGTGCTCTAGTTTGTATCCATTATATTTCACTTCACAGATCTGTACTATTTCAATTGTAAAAGGAATTTAAAAAAAAAAAAAGAAAATGACTTATATGAAAAATGGCTTATTTCCCTGCTAATTTTGGTCGGGGCGTCTGGTCATTTTCACAGAAGTTCTGACAGATCATTCTTATCTTTGTTTGTGTTTGCTGTGTTATTAAAATGCTCCCCTTCACTAAAGCACTGACATGTTAGATCCCTGTGAAGCACAAAGTAATCTGCAGATTACTCCAGTTGTACGGAGACTGCTATTTGGATTATAATTAATCTAAAGTGACACTAGATTAAAATGACAATGTGTATGAGGTAAGGGAGGCCTGAATTCCAAAGAAAGCACTCTGTTTTTTTTTTAAGCTCACGGTCAGAAGACAAACTCCTCCAGACACAGCAAGCGCTATGAAAACTTTGCATAGCATAATCGTGCCTCTTTTCAGCTGACTGACTCTTTTCCCCTCTGTGACCCTCGAGGAGGCGAAACAAATCCCACATGACTAGACAGCATCTGTGTGTCATACTCAACAATTTATGACATCCTTTACAAGCTCAGATCTGAGACACAAACGAAACGGCAACCCTTAACAACAACGCTAGATGCATATTCATTGTAGGAAAGGCAGCACTTTGTTAAAAACCTGAAACGTGTAAAATTGGGGATTTTCTGGCAAAGGTAAATAAAATATAAAAGAACATTAAAAAAAAAAAAAAATGCAGCGTTTGACTATGACTGGGATTTTCACTTCCGCCTCAGTGTTAAACGACACTTTGTGTTTTGGGGGTGCAAATGTGTTGACAGCTTGGCGTGAAGATATGGTCAAAAGACAGATGACTACCTAAACTAATAGGCCCCAACCCGTTTCAGCAATCCATCTGCTTCATTGATCTCCGCATTATGTGGCCCGGTACAGCACACAGTAAAAAGAGCCAATGTAATATTCATTTTGTCCATGAATTTCAATATCATACATAAAAGCATGTACAGATTCCTATTTGCCAAATCAAATACAAGCAAGCCTGAAATATCTGTACCAGATACCAGCTTAAGGTTCACTTCCAGGCTGCATGTGGCTCTGCTATAACAGCATGCAGCCCTTGTTAGCATGTTAGCATTTACAAATATATGCAGATTGCCAGCCTTATTGCTTCAGCCAGAATGCTCTCTGGTAGAATAAGTACCTTAGGTCTTTCGAATAAATGACGGAAAAGAGACAGCCGTTAAAAGGTTACGAAGTCTGGTGTTGCGAGAAGTAATAACAATGAATAAAGCATAGATGAGCGGTTGCTAATTTGACATGTACACAGAAACGTTATGGGAGAATCACGAGTACAACAAAGGTTAAGGAAAGGAGCGGCAAGCACACAAAGTAGATTTACTGAAAGAGAATGTCGCTGGTCATTGGGTAATGTTCTCTGACTTATCTGCATCCATGCTGTCGGATGGTTATGATTAGGACAGGGTCAATGGGAGGCTACTGGCATGGATTCACATGCAGAGCACACAGGCGGCCATTACTAACCAGAATGGGCAGACAGATTAAGATGAAAGAGTGCAGATGACAGAGTCGAGGAAGGGGGAGGTGGCAGCGCAAAAAACAAAAGGCCAGGTTCCACATTCTTACTGGATTCCTTTTCGGCCTTCTTGCCTTCCTTGCCGTCTTTTTCACCGGCGTCTTTGTCATCGGCCATGGCCGGAGCAACAGCTCTCGGAGGTACCTCTGAGTCCTCGGCTGGCTCCTCTGCAACCCAGCAGGACACACAGGCAAACGAGACATGGTCAAGAGATGAGCGGGTCCACCGCACAGAACCACACACACACAAGATGTGGTCAAGAAACGAGCTGGTTCACCGTACAGAACCGCCCACACACAAAATGTGGTCAAGAAATGAGCAGGTTCACCGCACAGAACCACACTTGGTTGTTTGTCAGATGTCTGTCAGGGAAAATGCAGTACGAAGCTATGTGGTGACAGAGAAACGTCCTCCAAATAAGATATGAAAGCAATTCGCTTCTGCAACTCACACCCAAGACCATAAAAAAAGAAAAAAACGGACCGCCCCTGCCATCGTGGCAGTGGTGGGGGGGGTGCCTATATGGAGATACCCACCGTGATGCAGAGGCAGAGGTCTCGCTCAGCACCAGAATCGCACACCTCTTTGGGTTGTTAGCACCAGACAGATTACACGGCCATCTTTGTGGTGGCTAACCCCTCGTTTAATAATTCTGTGTATTTTAGCTGGTGGATTAATCTGTTTATGCTGTTAGCTGCTAGGACGCTAATCCCTGAAAGGCCCACTGTTCCCTTTCATCCTGAGATCGTTTGTCTCTTTCTGTGCTGATGTCACATTTTAATGAATTTTTAGCAGTCTGAGCAACACCAGATAACCAGCTCCTGCCGGAAAACACACGCCGCTTCCAACCGTGAATAAAAAAATAAAAAAATAAATAAAAACAATATTTTTCCCTCAGACCTGCTAGGAAATAAAATGAACGGGGGAGGGGGTGGCGGTGGCTATCGAAGGACTGTGCTTATCAATTTTCTAGAGTCTTAATAACCATATAAATTGACCACGAGGTGGCAAAAGGGTCAAAGACGCATTTGCATACAATCACTCAAGTCATTGTTTAGTAAGCATGGGGCCGGATTCTCAGAACCTTATATAATTAACCCTTTCAGATTCCACGGGCAGCCCCCATGCAGACATTTTAAGTGCAACGCATTAAGTGGAAATTATATACAGCATGAAATTTTCATGGCAGATGCTGGGAGTGATTGAAAGGAGAAATTGTGCAGCACTCAAGTCCTGATGTTTTATTAATAATATTCTGACAACAGGATGAAATATCCCCCTGTCATTCCCAGCAGTATCGTGCAGGGGATGGGGAAAAAAAGAGTTTTTAGCCCTTTTGCGATGCTGGTATATTCCAACTCATTCTGCAACAAAGGTAAAGCACGTGCGTCTGCGTGCGTGCGTAGGTGTAGGGACATCCTTGAAGGCACGCGAACGGAACAGCGATGCGCGGGCGCCACAAATCGAACCGCTTGTTTAAAGAAAAATTTGCAGCTTCTGCCTTCGAAATCAGAGAGGTACGAAAATAAAACCCGCACCCCCAAAGGTCACGACTGCGACATACAAAAAAAAATAAATAAAAAGGTTACGTTTCATTCTCCATCTCATGTCATCCGGAACCTTTCTCGATTCTCAATTAAAACAAATTGTTTTGAATAATGGATGTGTGGGGGAGGAGCATCTTCAGCCTGGTTCTACCGTGGTAGTTAATGAGAAGCGATAAGAAGCAGGCATCTTAATGGGCAGTGAAGAAGGGGGCGGGGTGGGATGGGGAGGTCTGGCGGTCAGTGGCTCTGATTGGACGCCAGTGAAGCCACTCAGTTCACTGTTGACGCCTGTCTGCCATGTCAGGACTGAGGGCAGAGGGCAGCCCAGAGCAGCGCTGCCTCCACCTCGCCTGCAGATCGGAGCTTGATTTACTGTCCCATTCCCCGCGGTCGAGATGAAGTGCCAGTGCGAGGCCTGGTGTCCTCACCTCGAGGGGGTATAATGTTTTTAGGACTATCATGGAATGCGTTAATAAAACACGGCGTGTCGAGCCATAGAGGAGAGGCGAATTATGAAGGCAGTAAAAGCAGCAGCCATCATCTGGGTCTCATCAGACTTTTTTCTTTTCCTACGGTGCTCTGCTGCTTCTCCTGGTATGTGTTTCAAGAGTGAGAGAAATTCCCAGACGGACTTTTCCTATACATCACGGTGGTGTCTGCCCCCGGCATGACCCCGGCCATGGTTAGAGTAATCTGAACGCGAAGGCGGCTGTGTGTCAATGGTGGGAAGGGACTTTACCCCTCAGTTTAATCGCAAACAGCAGTACTGACAGTATGTGTTGGGGGGAGGGGCTAAACTTTACAGGCCTCCATGAAACCACAGACAAATAACCTATGGAGGTCAAACTGTCCCCCTAATGTGATTTTCACACCCCAGTGGGACTCTCTTTGATGTAAGATGGTCATAACGTTAAAGCGGAGTCAGGACCAGTGAAAGTATGGGATTTTTATTGTCCCATAGGCAGAGAGTTGCATAAGGAGAATGTACAGCATTTAATTATATGCAAATGTAAACTCAAGCCTCAAATAAGTGCCATTAAAAAAAAAGGAAGAAAAAAATCAAGCAATAAATGAGAAAACAAATCACGGTAAGTTTGCTTTTTATGGCACAAGTTCTGACTGACTGGCTTGGTTCTGCGTTTAAAAATACCGACCAGTACAGTAGCTATGACCAGAAGAAAAAATGATACGTAGCAGCCAGTAACTTAGCTGCTGGCTAATGACGAAGCTCAGGCAGGTGTTTTTTTCATATACTGCCCATGGGAACAATATTGTACCAGGCTGGTCATTATCTGCACAGTAAAAGACTAACCCACTGCATATTATAGTGGAAATATATTAGCTGAACAATAGTCGAAAATATCAGGACGTCTCGAGCGAGCTGAAGCTTTTGTCACTAATTTTTTCAGCAGGCCCGCAGTGGTTCATTAACCCAGCAAAGCAGAATTCTCAGTCATTTCTGCGGTTTTTTTTTTTTTTGCTTTTGACATAGAGAGCTATCGACACTCTTAATCGAGGTATATACCTACAGAGAGGGACAATCAATATGCAGTGTAACAACTGCTGCTGATCATGAGCAGCACGGCCGTGAGCCACAGACAAAGCCTTCATTTCATGGATTAGCCGAGAGCTTCTAGCTGGTGTCAAAGCTGCACAAAAAGTGGCCTTCATGCTCAGGTGCGATGCAGTGACTGCCTGCTTCCAGGTTCCTCGTGTTTCTGCCACAAACGGGGGCCGCATCCCTGCCTCTAGTGAAAGCCTTTCCCCTTGCTGTTTTTCATTTTTCTGTCCTATCTGAAGGAATCTTTGAAACTTTACCCCATGCTCTACTTAGTTAAGGGCCAGCAGTAATACTTCGGAGTAATAACCTTCACCGACTTGTCGACTCGTCTAACCAACCCCCCCCGTTTTTTCCAAATTTCAGCATATTTAACAAGCATTTAGATCTTAAACAGATGCTGTTAACGTTGCGTGTCAAAAATACTAAACATCAAGCCCGAGATACCGAGCCCATTTTCACACAGCTCGGCCTGGGTGAGGTGAAACCTCCAAACCTGCATCAAAAACAAGCTCCACATATTCCATATCAAAGAGGATGACCGACCACCTTAGCATTAACCCATATTAGGCTGCCCAGAGTAGCACACCGAAAATGTTTTAAAACGTCCGAGAATAAACATATTCCAAGAATATAGCTATCGTGAAGGGGTGTTTAACGCACATATTTAAACATGAAGTAAGACATACATGTGTGTTGCTTCTTAAGTTACCGGTCACAGCTATTTGAATGGATGCAGTCTGTCATGTGCCTATCTCATATGAGCTCTTCATGGCAGTCAAACTGAACAGGCTTACATCAACAAAACTCCTATAAAAGAACAGGCAGGCAGGCCTTTAGACTCCGTTTGAGCAGTCCTGAACTTACCAAGATACTAGCGTGTTACTATCTGCATTTCCATTATATGCTTAACATCGCAAGTCACGAGCACCGATTTTACTGAGTGAAAGCTGGCCAACTTGCATCCCAACAGGCCAGGGAGCGGCGAAGGCAGCTCTGACCTCCTCACTTGGTTTTCAAAGGCAACAAAATCGACTGGAACATGCTGGACTAGAGCGTGGGGTCGTGAGGGAGAGCACTCCGTATACCTGTGCCTCTTTCACAACTCAAGCTTTAGCAACATCACCAATATGTTCCTCCATCAATAAGATGTTCCGGGGCCTCATCGCACAGTTGGTCAAGGTGGGTTTGACAAGCTAACTGCTAAAAAAGACAAGTTTGTATATAGAACGTCTCCAGCCGAGTGTCTCTCCGCTTCTCGACCGTACATCATAAAAACGTAATATGTTTAATGTGACTGACGGCCTTCGCAGCCATATAAATGGAACACGGTTATCATTACTGTCCGTCTAGACTAATAGCACAAATATAATATGTAAGCAAAGCCTTCAGTAAAAGTGCTGTTGCAGGTAAGTAACAATATACACATTTTTATTCTAAATTTAGGATTCTGAATCACTGTCCCTCTGACTGAATCACATGGTATGCTGTAAACGGATGTTCTGTTACAATGGGAAGAATAACAGATAAGAGGTGATTGGCAAAATGTATATGTTTTTCTCTTTGCCTGAACAATCCGGTGATGGTGTTTGAAATAAGATAACATATGGTTATGGGGGCCAAAACCAGTTCGCCAATCTCCCCAATTATGATAATGACTATGAACACAGTCTGTCTGGTCTGATGCAGGGCACACTGGATCCAGATACTCGAGTTATTTTCCAAAACAAAGTCAATTTGTACTGTACCAAAGTGTTGATGTAGAAGGCAATGTCACACTATGACACATGCATGAATATTATGAGATAGCAAGGAATCATTTTGGCTCACATTCCAATGGTGGCCCAAGCCTGGTCACTCTGTGAGCCCTGAGCGTTCACTTTTTGTCAGCGACTCCTCTGACAGACTGATGTCAGGTTTTAAGGTGCTCTCCTGAATTTCTGGTGAATTCTGGCTACGCCAGTTTGCTGTATGAATACACAGAGCATTCGCTGAAACACTTCCTGTTTTAACTAGAAATCTGAGAAGAAATTTCTACTCAATAACTCCTCTGAAGAAATGTACAACTTTAAAGAACATATCTTCAAATCTTCCCCTGTACCAACATATAACACCTGTCACGATTTTCATATTGGACAGTTAAGATTTCAGTAACCTGTGGCATTCAGACCAAAATAACATTTATCAGCAAGCACGACTTTAGGATCTTATTGTATATTTGAAAATAATTTAAAGGGATTTCCACCCACTTTCATCCTGCTGTTCTTCTTTTTTGCAACATTATTATTCTCCCCACAGTATTTATTTTGTACTGATTATGAACAGCTGTCCCCAAAGCCGTTTCATCTGCACAGGAGCCAGCTGCGGTGGATGTTTCACATACTGCCTCTGATGTGACCCAGGCCCCGCCGGAAGTCGGTTCTCTCCCGGTCGCCATGTCACTTCCTGCCCATGGCTCCTAAGAAGCACTGGAGGCCGGGGTTAATAGCTTTCCCAATCTGTGTGAT
This sequence comes from Gymnarchus niloticus, assembly GCA_009936485.2. Classification (NCBI taxonomy): domain Eukaryota; kingdom Metazoa; phylum Chordata; class Actinopteri; order Osteoglossiformes; family Gymnarchidae; genus Gymnarchus; species Gymnarchus niloticus. The sequence continues at coordinate 5,696,236 of JAACJT020000028.1, read as the reverse complement.
AAGAATTCATTTCGTTCTATTACCAGCAGTTATCGGAGGAGTCTGCTGCATTGCTTCAGTGTGGTTCAATCAATGAGGGGACCTAATGAAGTAAGAAGCTGTACCTCCGTTTCCCTGGTCAACCTTATCAGACAAATAAGATTTATCTGTCACATCTCCAAGCTTCTGCCGGGAACACAACTTACACATGTGAGGCCCGTATACGTACCACGCTGCCGTCAAAAAGAAAAAAAATAAAACACTGACCGGAGTGACAGTAAGAGGATTTTCAACAATCAGAGGCATTTTTGACACCAACAATCTTCCGTTTTAAAAATCAGACAAAATAATTTTCACTTTGCACTGTGAAAAGAGGGGAAAAAAAACAATAAATATTGCAGAGTAGCTGTTTGAAAATGGAGCCCAACTGTAATACTGTTTCAATTGTCACTGTGTCACAGTAATAACAGCTTAATTCTTCTGTACAAATATGGGTGACAACGTCAGCAGAGAATGAAGCGTGTGATTCTTTATTCCTGTTTTGTGCTGTGTGATTTACATGCCTTTTAAAGTATTGAGGTCAGCAGAGAAAAAAGAATACAGGAAACATCTGATTGGTCCAAAGTTATAACAACAGTAAGAGTGGTAAAAAAATGACACGCTCATCACTCAGGAGATGAGGGCCCCGTATCCCTCTGTGAGTTTTGGCTCTGTGTAACACCTTCACCGGGAATTGCCAGCGACCTCCAACTTTGTGGCCTGTCTCCAAAATCCCGCAAAGTGTCCAGCCAACCTTTTGGCTTCCGGTTGAGACCTCGTCGACAGGCGGGACTGGATGGAAACATCCCACCCATTTCTGCATGCTTTTTAAACCTCCCTCATTTTAATATAAACAGCTCTTTGTGTACCAAACCCCAAATACAATCACACTGATGTAGTGTTACGAAAACCAAGTTCTTTATGAGGCTGGGCTCCAAATGACAGAATCTCACCCACATTAAATTTCTAATTGGTATAAACTGGCAGCTCTGCTTTATCTCTAATTGATGTTAAAACCTGAAAACTTGGCATGCATACATACATCCAAGTTGCATATTTATAGTTGTGATAAACTGTAGATCTTTTTTACAATGTATTCTGATCAAATCCACTCACTTTCTGACCTGTACAAAACGGGTACACCAGTCTATCACAGTAGACACACACACACACACAATGGGCAATTAAGAGACACCAATCAGCCTAATTCCATGTCTTTGTACTCCAGAAAACCAGTGAAGTACCTGGAGGAAATCCCAGATAACAAAGGGAGAATGTGCAAACTCCACACACACACACACACACACACACACACACACACGGTTATGTTTGTATTACTAACCTCGCGAGAACCTTCCTAATCCCAACTACCCAGCCCTAACCTTAACCATACATAACTCAAACAGAATACAAGACTTTTGGCTTTTTTGGCTTTTCGATTGCACTCACAGATTATTATAAAACTGAGTTTTCCTTTTGGGGACATGAAAAATGTCCCCACGAGGTAAAAATGTCAGGTCTTTATTACTTCCATTGTATCACCACTGCATAATATAAACACACACCCTCACACATACTGACACACACACCAGAGATGGGATTTGAATCCCCACCCATGGAAAAAGTGCTAACCTTTAAAATCAAAATGAAAGTGAAAAATCAGTAAAAATATTTTTCATATGTGTTTACTTTTTCAGATTCAGCTTATTTCTTGCAAGAGCAGGAATGAAACTTGGGAGGAGATAAAGACATTTCATGACTAAAAATTTACTCTGCACACAACTTAATGTTAGTTAAATGGTCACTATCACTGTCTACATATCTACTATCTCTTATGTATTCAAGCTCTAAATTCCACATCAGTGTGAATTGCATTCCATTCCTTCATTTTTTGCCTTTTTGCAGGGACAATGACACCCACTGGGAACTATACCAGTAACTGCCATTTCTTTTTTCTTATAAAGCACACTGATTGTGGGATATTGATTGAATCCAAGCAAAGTTGTTACAAAAAGGGGAAAAATGGGTAGGGGGTAAATGTTAACAATTTGAGCAGAAAGGGGAGATCAATATTTAAATGACTCCCCTCATTGATTTAAAATTAGCTTTCAATTAAGACATCCACTGGACTTTTAACTCCGACACTTATCCATTTAGGAGAAAATAAAGGAACGTTTATTGATACACTTAAACGGCAGTGGTTGTTTTCAGATCGATTCGGTCATCTGGATCGGCACCGGTACGCAACGAGCTTTGACCCGTATGCCGAGGACGTACAGCCAACAGCCGCGGTCGAAAAAACTTGGCCAGGGGGTCCTGAGCTAGTAAATATAGAAAACAGGAAACCTGTCTCGATAAACGGACATGGGGAGATTAACCTTCCTCTCCGGTTAAGGCAAAGGCACGCTATCTGCCGCACTGTTTGGGTTGGTAATTATGTGTTGCTGTGTTTGTAGCTGATCGACTTTCAAGCCATGCGTGGTATCCGTGAGTAGCGAGGCGGTAGAGATTCCTCACATGGCCTAATCAGGTAAAAGACGCCTCTTGTTTTTGGAGCCCATTGATGGATGAAATCTGTTATATTGATCATGTGGGACCCCAAACTGTCTATCTCGCCTACTGGAGGCTGTAACAAGGCTGCCAGCTGGAGTATATCAGTTAACATTTAATCAATGGGGACCTAAGACGTTGCTACTTTAAAAAGGCAGTGTGGCCCCCCTATCTGTTCATAGCCATTAGGTGGGATTGTTAAGAATTTATCATCCACCTCTGCAAGACTAGCAGAGGAAGCAAGTGACAGCTGCACTGGGTATTGGGGACACGAGATGTCACCCGTAAAGGACAAGTGGAGGCCAGGCACTGAAATGACTCAGAGAGTTTCAAAATTATAATAATATAATTTAAAAATTAACAACAACAATAATAATAATAATAATAATAATAATAATAATAATAATAGTGATAAATGTTTTAGAGCCTGCACACATCCAGATAATAGCAAGACATCATGTAATTTTCTTTCAGGAAAAGATGGGATTTTTGGGAATGTATAATTTTTTGCCAGTCTTGCAAAATGTTGCAGATCCACAGCGATAACATGGGCAGTTACGTGCTACTGACGTGGGCCATCTCCTTCTGCCAGGGGCCCGGCAAATTAGGGCCAGCCTCCCTTGACATAGGCCAGGACAGCCATCAATCGCTGGGCCAACCGGACTCTTACTGGCCTGCTTAGTCTACGCTGCCCCTGGCTACTCCAATCACTGCCTGTTCATTCACCTGCCATGTAGATCCCTCTGAGGGAGACAGTAGCAGTCTAATTATGTAAAGCATTAGGGTAATAAGAGTGTATTTCTACTCACACCCCCCCCCCCCACCTGCTTCTTTTACACCAATAAATCCTTTAAATATGCTAAACACTTCACAGTCAAACGTCAACAACTCGACGATGCAGAGCCACAGACGTAGAGCTGAGTCAAGAAGCAGAGCTGGAGTGCCCTCTTCCAGAAAGCATTCATTCTCTCAATTACTGGCGCGAATGAGCGCTGTTTATTACACATAAAATAAGCACATGCATAAATAATCATGCCTTGTGTAATAAGAGCATACGTACCAAAGCCTCACAGAGTAAACAATGACAATAAAAAAAAAAAAAAAACACAACTCAATTGTGGACAAGGCCGACCAATCCATTTTTAATTTGCATGGGTAACAGTCACATTAGAGTTATTGTGGGCCTTTAAAAGCAAACAGAATGACTAATGCCCTTGCGGCAGTACATTTCAAGGCCCCAGATCAAAGGTACTTGTGTGTAAATTGGACACAAGGCCCCACTTGAAGCCTCTAATCACACAACAGCATAATTTGGCATATATTATGACGGTAGCAATTACACGAAGGTGCGTGAAACCATTACTTCCATCTGCGGGGGGGGGGGAATTATGCTAATGGGGTGGCGTGCGGCAGGTGGCACGCGCTGCCAGCCGCCAGCCTGCCTGTCTCACCGGGGGATGCCTCGCTCCTGTGCCTGTATGCGAAAAGCTCGAACAATGCCTTCATAGCGGCCGGTCCCAAGATATGTAATTAGACTTCGCTTTGATTTAACACTTCCTTATCACATCAAAGATGTGAGAGAAGGGGGCGTGGAAAGGGGAAAAAAGAGGTGGCAGATTTGCAAGGGACATCTGCAATGAAAGCTCTTATTTACAGCTGTCTGTTTGCCAGATAATCCTTTCGTTTCTTTCCTCCTTTCTAACCAGGCTTTAATTGCTGGTAAGGCTTTTCTGGACACGCATCCTAATGAAACACAAACACTGCCTCACACATCGTGGTTTTGGAAACAGTTAAAAACAGTTTGGGGTGACTCTCGCTGTGTGCCTTTAACGTAAGATTACCCCTGTATTTATGTACTGAGGGTAGCAGGAAACAGAGGGTCCCATATGATCTCTGCTCTGATGATGCAACACTACATTAGGGCCATAAATTAAATAATTCTGTTATCTGTTTCGAGGACAGCTGGAAATTAAGCGGTGAAAATATCCGATTCCATCCATTCCGCTCCGGTTTACTCCTTTATGAAATACTTTGTATTAGAAACTGTATAATGATCCTTATCTTACAGGTCACGTCCGGAAAGCAGGAGAAGTTCAAAGGCTACAATTTCATTGCGAATTTTAAAAAGTTCATTTTTCTTTCACGGAGTCTTTCCACATTATGGGCGGCCTGATAATCAGAATAATACATCAATTTGTTTTGCAGCTATGTTAATATCCACTCCGAACCTTAATAAAAATGATAAAACATTAAAGAATTAAATTGTCGAAGTGGACAGGGCAATTGGCTTGCAGAGGGGAGAGATAGGAGGGAGAGAGCTCATTCGCTGTCTATACGGTGGGCGTACAAAGCTGGGGGTGGGGCGACAGAGCCCCCTCGGCCTATGGGCCGCTAATTATTTTGGCCTGGCTATTAAAAGAAATCCTCCTTCGTTCTCCCTTTCCATGGTGGGGTGGTGGTGGGGGGGTTCCTTCACCTTACACGCTGAGCCCGCCTTTACATCAAAGCCTGCGAGGCTCCCGGCAACAAAAATCAATGTATGGACATTCAGAGCGGTTTTCAAGGTTTTGTAAGACAAATCTTTCAAATGTTAGCTGGTTTAGCGCTATTGAGCTGGGCCTTCGATCAGGCAGGGCTGCTGAACGATGGGGCGAGTTGCTCACTTACCGGTGCTAACCATGCTAAGGGACGGGGAGGGGCTTTGGGGTGTCAGAGGCCGAGTGCCACGAAAATCACCAGCCAGCAACCAATGACCCACGGCTTAATCTAAAGCACAATAGCAGGCACCGTTGCCATTATTCTGATTAAGATTTTAAGCCTCCCTCTATGACCAGGTAATGCAGCTCTACTAAAATAGACAGCTCTGATCTGTACTGTACGATAGCTATTTATTCAGGCTGTGCTGGATGACCAGATGACACTGAGAATAAGACGGCATGAAACAGGCATGAGATGCGATGCCAGAACAATTCGATGCATAAAACACAAAAGAACATTTCTTTTAAAAAACCTGTGGCACCAAAATAAACAAACAAATATAGATAAACTATAATTAAAATAATCAGAATCACTACAATACATTTCAGGGCTTGTGTATAGCTTCAAGGCAAGTCTGCCATATGCTACACTTCTGTAATAGAAGCTTCTCCTTCTTCTGTGTAATTAAGTCTGCCATCGTTTTTGTGGCAATTAAGCAGACGTCAGTCTGCATCAGAGCGTCAGCTTTGTCAAATGCTTTCTTTTTTTTGTTGCCCCTCCCGTTTCGCGGAGTTAAAATGGCACGCTGTGATGCCACTCTCCTCCTTCATCCTGGTTTACGTGCCTCAGAGAATCACGTCACGTGGTACGCAAAGAAAAGAAAAAAAAAATGCAGTAAAATGTGAAACACGATTGGGATCCAAACAAAATTCCTTCCAGCTACCACCCTCTGATGTGATCACGATACGATAATGTCGTTATCATTTTTTGGTTTTTTTTTTTTGCACCTGCATGCTGGTGGTGCATGGTCTGTGTGAGAGCGAGTAATAAAATTCTTTGGCAATTACTATTGACAGCGGCGGATAATCTTGAAGGTTGCTGGGTGAAGATGAGAGTTACAAATCATTGGGCTGTAACGGCGTGAGCTGCAGCAGGAGAAGCCGACAAGTTTCAATTTCACAATGTTGATTATCTCATTCCCGATTCGATGCATGCCTAAATCTTAGAATCCCTCAAGCAACTCTATAGACTGCCACTTTCAAAATGCCTATTACACTTTCATACTTTTCACTGCTTCCTGAAGAGTGCCATTTCGCTGGGCTTAAATGGCAGAAAATTACACCGCTTTTCCGTCGGCCGTCTCCTCGATTTCTATTAACCCGGACAGGAACAAAAGGAACCACGACCCGATCCTGTCTGCGGGGAGCTGACCGGCCCGGGATACCCGTTCGCGTGGCGCCGCGCTGGAAGATGCTACAGATGGCCCAATTTGGGGGGCTGAACCCTTCCATGGTAGCGGGCGGTACTGGGCCTCCATTACCCTTTGGTGGATGGGCAAATGCAGGCACCATCAGATCAACACACTGAGACAACCTCCATAAAAATAAAAAAATTGTAATATTTTGAAAATAACCTATATGCCTCATTTAAAAATGTTTCTTTATTATGTCCAATTGGAGTGCTCTGGAGAAATTAGCTTTAGCTCTTTAAAAGCTATAACCTTTAGAGAGGATAAAAATGGCATGTAATGAAGATGCTGCTTTTTGTTTGTACACTTCTGTTTTTTCTTGGGGGAGGGGTGGGATGGGTGAATGATCCATTCCACAGCAAAGGTTAAGAGAACTGTTCCTGGCATTAAACATCCAGAAATTAAATATATTCATGAAGTGATAATTTCATCCCGAAAGCTTTCTTTTTTTTCTCTTCAATCTATTCCGCGCATGGTGTGCTGTTGAGGTCAAGGACCGCAATGTAGTTTCCACTGATTAAAGGCGACCGAGAGAGTGGATCTGTGGATAGGGCTATTTGTGTATCTGCATCCCTTAATGGATTCGGGGAGGGAAGGAGGAGGAAAAAAATAACAGTAAAAGCCAATCTAGGAGATAGCAGAAACGTAAATTCACTGTGATAGCAGAAAGAGACTACAAACATTCTCATTTCTGCAGAATTACCACAGTGTGATAAAAGCAACATAGATGTTGTGACATGAATCCCTGTTAGCATGGGGGGAGGACGGAGGGAGATGAAAGAATGTTTTCCTGAAATGATCATTGCTTGCACGCCATTGATTCCTAGCTTTAATCTCATAGCATGCTCAAATTTCCCATTATTCTCTCCCGGGGATGGGGGGAGAGAGGCGGACTGAGAGGTGGTCTTCAGTACACACGTAAGGGTGATCAGGCGGTGGGGAGTGCAGCTGTTCGTGGGCAGCAAATAAACGCAAAATGTCAAAATGGGCGAGCGCTCGTCATTCGCCTACCCTAATCAAGAAACCCGAGTGTCAGGGCCCGCTTTCCATAAACAACGATTTTTATAAATCGGGTTTTATTAGGCATGAAGCCTTCTGATGCTTAAATTATTCATAACATGGTCTGGGCTGATTAAGATTGGCTTGTTAAGCAGCACAAGAAGCAATTAAACTGACAAGGCGTCCGCTGCCCCGACGCACACATCTATTATCACGAGAACACTCGGCATCAATGCCCTTGTCAAGCGGCGAATTCCACCTCGACGGCCCTCCGGCACGGGCGGGGAGAGCCAAGAGCGACATGTCGAAAGCCGGACCGGAGGATGGGGCGCACGTCGGAGGGGAAACAGATTTCATAATGAACCTTTCAATTCACTGCCAAAGTAATGTGTTCTGACTGGTGCATTAATTACTCGATAACGTCCCATCAGAATGCAAAGACGTGGGAACGCCTCGCCCAGCCGCTATCTCACGGGGGGCCCGTGGAAATCCTGTTTTCTTTCCGTCCGGCCATCAGGCCGAACGCTAGGCCCGCCTGGAGTGGGCTCGACACCCAGAGCCACGCGGGGCCCCCGCTGTTTGCTGACAGCCCTAATTGTGCCACTTCTTGCTCCGTAAAGCCTGCTGATGGGATGCTTCCTACGTTTGGGTGCCAGAGCCTGACAAGGTAAAGACAGCGCCTTAACAGCATGTCCAGAGTCAGGGTGGGTGGG
>JAACJT020000028.1:5624628-5687910 GCA_009936485.2 Gymnarchus niloticus | reverse complement strand
GGGTGGGCGGGCGCACACCCACCTCCCAGGGGAGGGACACGCGGCTCCTTTTTGTAAAACCCCCCCCCCCCCCACACACACACACACACACACACACACACAACTTGTGGGGCAAACTGAGGTGTGACTCAGCGCCCCCTGTCCCCTGTGTGCAGAAGAGCAGCCCCAGTGAGCGGGAGCGCATCATCAAACAGCTGAAGGAGGAGCTGCGCCTGGAGGAGGCCAAGCTGGTGCTGCTGAAGAAGCTGAGGCAGAGCCAGATCCAAAAGGAGAGTGCCGCACAAAAGGTAGGGCCCGATACACTGGGGTGTGCCCCAGGCAGGCCCACGGGGCCCCTCAGACCCTGGCATCTCCTCAGCTCCCCTCTCTCTCTCGTAGCCTGCTGCGTCGTCCAGCTCTGTGGCCACGCCACCCCCACTGGTCAGAGGCAGCATCACGGCTAATAAAGGAGCAGTGCAGGTCAGTTTGTGGTTCACGGTGTCCTCTGCCCTCCATAAGGTTATACCACAGTGGTGATGTGAGCCACTGTCTGTGGGGGTTCGGTGCTGCCTTCGCTGCTAGTATCTGTTGGAAACTATCTGTCAAAGCAGAAATCTGCACGTCCTGCTGCGGGTGATGCCTGTATTCCTGGCTGTGGCTCTGCCAGCGGCTTTATGGGTCTTGTGTTGTGTGGTTTTTAATGGCCGTGAGTGTCATTCCAGTATGCACGTACTGGCTTCGGTTTGGTGTCCCGGAGGCTCCCGTGTCTCCTGGCCAAGCGCCGTCAGAGAGCTTCTCCCCAGTAATGGCACCCCCCCTCTTCTTGATAGGTGTCATCAGGCCGTGGCTCCAGTGCGGTCATCCCTCCACCATTGGTGCGTGGAGGTCAGCAGGTGTCGGCCAAGCTGGGCTCTCAGAACACACAGATCGTCATGCCGCCCCTGGTGAGGGGGGCACAGGTAAACTCCTTCCCCCTCCGCTCTGTTTTCATCATGTCAGGGCCTTTTAGGCCAGTTCAGACAGAGCTTACCTTTCCCATTTCCTTTCTCACCTCAGTGCCTGTTGGTTGCTAGCCCCTCACCATCTGTGTCCCTCCCCTCAGCAGATTCACAGCCTACGGCAGCAGCAGCAGCAGCACTCTGGTTCAGGGGGTCCGCCGCCGCTGCTCCTGGCCCCCCGTGCCACCGTGCCCAGCGTGCAGGTGCAGGGCCAGAGGATCATCCAGCAGGGCCTGATCCGCGTGGCTAACGTGGCCAACACCAGCGTGCTAGTCAACATCCCACAGGTGACTCGAGGCTTCTGGCGCTGCTCTGTCACGTGATGCATGTCCGCATTGAGGCGCCGTATCGCCCCAAATGCTCGGACAGTAAGGGGAAAAAAAAGCATCTGTTGGGCTCCATTTAATTGATGGTCTAAATTACGCTCTTTGTAATGATCTCATTTAAGGGTTTTTAAAGGCAAACCGGCTGTATTTCTGTGCTTATTTTTACTACTACTCTGCATGGGCAGTGTTATAGAAATCAGACTGCATAAATTTATGGATCTGTCTTCTGATTAGAGGCATTTGGTATCCATCGGAACACTGGAAAAAAGTTAGTTACAAATAAGCCATTCTTTGTAGTGTCATCTACCTCAGGTGGGAGGGGATATCTACCACAAAAAAGGGAGTAAATATCAGGGTTGACAAAATCTAATTGCTTTTCCAGTGAAGCCCAACGGTAGCCTTCATATGTCTCCTGGATTGTTTAAATATCCACTGTTGTATTGTGATGCAAGATTCAGCACTTGGCATTTGTGATGGGACAAATATGAGGCTTCAAAACCTGGGATGGGTGGTAGTATCCGGAACTAACCAATCAATGCTGGTGCTAAATGAGGCTACCTCGTGATAACTGATTTGATATCAAATGATAACTACCTCTATTGCAAATTTCAAAACGTATACTGTCCTTATTTATCATAAACTGATGTAATGGTGAATTCTCCTTCAGATTTGGCTGTAACAAAGGTGGGGAGTACTGTAAGCCTAGTTTGAAAATGTAATGTTATTCTTGCTGTGCGTAGTTCATTAGTGTTCTTGGGAGGCAGTATGGATGCGTGACTATTCAACAACTGAGGAAGTTTGTTAAACTGCGGTCCCATCTACTAGGTTTAACATTCTGAACCCGGCCACCTCAAAACAGTAGGTGTGAATGAAGAGCCGAGTGTTTCTGAAAGCTGATAGTTACCGCTGAGTGCTGGGAAAATGGCTGACTCTAGCTGGGTGAGGTATTGCATTCTGGCGCAGCAAGGTCTGATGGGAGTGCTCCGCGAAGCTGTTTGGCCAGAAGGCTGGCTGGAATTCTTTCTTAAACATGTCACAGATATTTTACACAAAGTGCTTTGGCAGCAGTGCAGTGCAGCATCCGTACGTCCGCTCTGCTTTAACGCTTGGCCTCAGGGAGTGTCGTCTGACCTCACGTGACACCCGGTCGTTTGTCTTTCTGCCCGCAGGCGTCCCCGACCAACTTGAAAGGCTCATCGGTGACATCACAGGCTGGCCTGCCCAATAGCGTGTCGGCGGTCAGTGTGAGCGACTCTCCTGCCAGTCGGCAGGCAGCCGCCAAGCTGGCCCTGCGCAAACAATTGGAGAAGACCCTGCTGGAGATCCCCCCACCCAAGCCCCCCACACCCGATATTAACTTCTTGCCATCGGCTGCGAACAATGAGTTCATCTACCTGGTGGGCCTAGAGGAAGTGGTTCAGAACCTGCTGGACACTCTGGCCAAGGGTGCGTAAGACAGGCCTTCCACGGGGTTTGGTGTGGATGACACCGTGTCACTCTGGATCTGTGAGAAGCATAAACAGATCAAGTGGCATGCAGGACTGACCTTTAAATGTGCAGCATCCACCTACAGTCATGTGACCTGAAGTGCCTTTCTTTAAACAGGGAAGCAGCAGACATCGCCTGTGACGCCTGTGGTCCCCGTCCCCAAAGACCCATTCACCTGTGCCCAGTGCAAGACCGACTTCACCTCCCGCTGGAGGCAGGACAAGAGTGGCACCGTCACGTGTGACCAGTGTATGACCTCCAACCAGAAGAAGGCCCTGAAGGCAGAGCACACCAGTCGTCTGAAGGCCGCCTTCGTCAAGGCACTGCAGCAGGAGCAGGAGATCGAGCAGCGCATCATGCAGCAACAGGCCCTCCCTGCCTCCCCCGCCGCTAAGTCTGCCTCCTCGTCACCGGCTGCCAAGGTGGAGCAGCAGGCCCTGGTGTCCCAGCAGCTGAAGCAGGGCCGGTCCTCCACCCTGCAGCCACAGTCCGGCCGGGGAGCGGCTGTGAGCCGCCACCACTCCGCTGTCAAACAGGTCTGTGTCATGGCTCTGAGCTGGTTTGACCGTTGGACATTCATATCTAAGCACATGGGTTTGGATGACGTGCTGGCTTCAGAAAGTGCGTGACTGATGCCAAGCTTCCCTTTTTTTTTTTTTCCCAACGGCGTCCTTGGCAGGGCCCTGGCCAGCTCTCCCGGAGCGTCCAACCCGTGGGGGTGCGGGCGGTGGCCCACCCCATCTCACAGTCAGCGCAACTGCAGAATGCCGTCGGCGCCGCGGCGCTGGTCAGCAGGCCAGGTAAGCATGCTGCGCACGCAGAGGCAAAAATCAGCAGCAGCCGTAACCCCACCGCCGGTGCCTGGAGGAAGCGGACCACCGTGCCCCCAGGTAGATTCCCGCCACCCCCTGGCAGATACTGTGCTGCTCATCTGCCTTCCTGCCTGTTGTTCCCTTAAGCTCCTGCCTTAATGCCTGAGAGAGCCAATTCAGGGCCTACAAAAGACTATGTAATGAATATATAAATGCTCAAATTAAAATGGGTTCATATTTTTAGGGCATTATAGTCACCTTATCAGTACAAGTATGATGTAATTTACATATTTGACTATCATGTATTTGCTGTTTATATGAACCAGACTTTTACTCTTTAGTTTGTTCGTTTTAGCCATCAAACACCACTAGGGTTTGCTGTTTTAAGTGCTCCTGTGTAGCCTTGGCTCGAGTGTCCTTCATGGAAAACCTCAGAACAGATTCCACACCTCTTTATCCCATACACAGCTACTTTCTCCATATTTCAGGTCACATCTGCCTACTTTACTGTACTTGTTGGTTTAATTGATCTTTGGAGGCATTGGAAACCAATAACCAAAGTGCTGGGAGGAGTGTGTGTGTGTGTGTGTGTGTGTGTGTGTGTGTGTGTGTGTGTGTGTGTGTGTGTGTGTGTGTGTGTGTGTGTGCGCGCACGCGCACGTCCAAAGGCATTGAGATGTTGTTCTTCCTCTGCAGGTGTGACTATGGCCTATGTCAACCCCAGCCTCTCTGTTCACAAGAGCTCTTCCTCTGTTGACCGTCAACGCGAGTATCTCCTGGACATGATCCCCTCCCGCTCAATCTCCCAGACAGCAAACACGTGGAAATAATGCTAATGTTCCTTATTATTAATGAAAATAATAGTAGTTATTACCAATGTAACAATGCACAGCTCCTGGATACAAGCCTGGGACAACAAACTACCGACCAATTAAACCGGACTTCTCTCCCTCATTCCATTTGCCCCCTGCCCCCTCCCAGAAATCAGTTCCTGAATGGAACTGTTGCAAAGCTGTACGGAACAATGAGGCTCGCTGTCAGGACATTTTATCTTTAGAAAAAGTGATTTGAAGCGAAGACTTTGTGAAATTTCCCCTTGTCAGCCGCGACCATTCCCAGGCATATGTGGTGATGTCTTCGGGATGTTGCTGCTATTCCCGCTGTCCACTGGCATTCGCTGCCTTTAGGAGCTTCTCTGTGGACTGAGCAGTAATACTACATGGAACAAATGACACACCTTAGATCAGCAGTCCTCCAGCTGGATAGACCAGGACACTTGTGGACGATAATGTGGTGACCAGTGAGTGGCAGGACTGCAGGGTGCCAGGAATTAGGGCTCGGTTTTAGTGGACTCAACCAAATGCTAGACTGCTTCAGCTTTGCAAAAACAAATATCTGTATTAAAAGGAGAAAAAAATCTATCAGATATGCTGCCTCATATTAAATCGTCATACAAAGCTGGGGAGGATTTTCTTTGTTTTCTGAGGTTATTGTACATGACTAAGTTACGGTCCTCCGGTCATTTAGTTTTTTCTTTCCTGTGTTGCTGCATTGTTAAGTTTTAATACCATTTCTGCCAGTAGATGGGGTTATTTTACATTTGCTTCATTTCCCAGTGAATTTTATTTTTGTACCTAGACTTAGAATAACCCTCAAAACAACTGGAGGGTAATTTCTCAAACATAATCCTTGCATTGCTTTGAGTATTTTCAGCTATTCGTTTGGGTGTTTTTGACCCCACCCTATATTCGGCAATTGAGAGCGTGCGTTTTGCACATGACTGAATTTCTGAGTTCAGTTAAGATTTTGCTGTTAACTTGTCTAGCGTCTCCACTGCTCTCGTTATACTTGAACAACAGACTAATGGACACTATTTGGAATGTAGCTTTGTGGAGCCTGGCTAGCAGTCTAAAACCCATGACATTCTGTAAACCGCATCTCTACTGCTGTGTTGTGTTCCCAGAGTTTTTCGTACCCAGCGTCAACTGTTGCTGCTAGCAGTTGGTGTTAAAATGTAGCTGTGGGTTGGAAGGCAGCTGTTTTCAGATTTTCATTGCTGAGTCGACGTGCAAAGTTTATTGTGGAACAGATTGCCTTTTTCTTCATAGTTCACTTGGGAACGGCATTCACGTATGCTAAGTTCTTGAATTTAATTGCTTTCATCAAAAGCATAAATGAACGCAAAACCATGTTTAAATCTTAAAGTTGCACCATTTTGTTCATGTGCAGCTTCATTTTTTCATTTGTGATACTTTATTAAAAAAAATTGTCCTACTTTTTAAACAGTTTGGTTTTGTTTGGCAATGTGCTCAGCTGTTAAAGATGGGACAGTGTTTGGGGGGGGGGTTCATTTGTCAAATGGCTGCTTTTACCTGTTTTAACTTCAGATTTCATTTTGTGTTGCACGTTGTCATCAAGCCGCCTGGAGATTCGTGTCCCTACCGACACATCATTCTTTGGACACCTTTTTGTTTGCCTTGCTGCCAATACAAAACAACAAAGAATTGCGATTTGTCCATCAGCACCCTTGTTAAAGTCCTGTGAATGTAGCCTCCAGTGGAGAGCCTGGATGCTGATGGGCCTCACATGCAAGGTGCTCGTGCAGCATCAACCTGGACCACTGCCTGCCTGTCTGAAGTCATTCCGTTTCCTAGGGTTGCAGGTATTGAACACTGCTTTGCACCCTTCCTCTGCTCATGGATTTGTCATGTTTCAATTTATCCATCCCCCCCCCCCCAAAGTAATAAACTAATTATAACCCCTTTGGTTCCTGTCGATGCAAGTCCATAATTTCACCATTCCAGCTGATGTAGAACTTTATTGTATGACACCTTAACACAATTCAAAGTTTTGTTCTACAGCAGAACTCAAAAGCAGGCTTCTTAAAGGACACAATGTTGGAGGGTCTAAACCTGTTGGTTGTTTTGTCAATTAAATAATGTTCTGGAAACTTTAAGATCTGTGTTGTAATTTTTAAAAGTCATTTTAAGGCAGAGAAAACTATGTAGAAAAATTGAATATTTTGTATGCGTCCATGATGGCATACTTGAGATTGCCAGTTACTCATAGGTAGAAAATCCAAGAAATCCCATCAGTACCTGTCGCATCGCACACAGAATTATTCCCAGACTCCATACGTCATATTTCCTTGCGTTCCGAGTTGTACTTTAGGTGTGTAGCAGCAGGTGTTGCTCAGCTCATGGTAGCCTGAGTCACTCTTCTTACACCCGAAGTGAGTTTCATCCTGGTTGGTCATCTGTACTGTTGACAATGTCGTTATGGTGACGGTAGCACATGGCGCTGACGAGATGGCCGAACATGCTTTTGATCTTGAGGGGTATGCAGGTTAGTAGCCGCCACTTCATTACGTAAATTCGCCTTTCTGCAGCCCTTGGTCGATTCGTGGACTTGCAAAATGATAGGATGCCACCCTTTCCTCAAGATCTTCAGCGCCCTGTGCAGAAAGTTGCTGACCATGTAGCGCTGGGCTGGTGGGTTTCTGCGAAGAGACTAGTTTTACTTTAGAACAGTTTACTTCCCCAAGTGTTTTGTAATCCGTAGCCCATTTGTCTTCAGACTGTGTGTATGATTTTCATTTTTTCCTAAATTCCATGAGATGCAGCTTATGTGATCGGTTTTAGACGAGTCCCCCCACTACGGAGTTTATGCCTGCCGTTACACAAGAGCGCCTTAATTATGTGACCCCCCACGTGTGACAGGAAAGCAAATAATGTCAGAAAAGAATATGAAAAGAAACAATTTATGAAGTGCCTCAGTGTAATTTTAAGACTTTCCATATATTGATTGTATAAACTAAATTGCTGAAGGGATTTCAGGTCTTTTGTTGTGATTTTTTTTTTTGTATTGAAATAAGTAGGCTGTTCAATTGTATTAGTTGTGGCACTAAATTTTTAAGCTTAAAATCTAAGCCCCTTTGTTGCTAGGCAACACCGCACTGTACAGCTTTGCGCTTCCTCACCTGCTGTCACATTTTGCACTTAGGTTATATTGCAAGAATTAAAATTACATTTGTTTTCGATTGCCCTTATTTTGGGCAACACAAATTCTATAGGAACCGTAAAGCAGAAGTACCTGAACATAAAACCATATTTTTTCCATCATAATGCAGGTTATGCTATAGCTTGACAATTCTTAAGAGGGACATGGTTTACCAAGTTTTATAGAGCTATAGCATGCTTATTAGTGTGCCTATTAAATGATTACGGGATGTGAAACATTTTATACACATTTGTAAAAGCAATTTCAAAACTTTGGGTATGTCCCTTCCATAGTTAAAAAAAAAAAATGAAGTAACTTCTGATTTTAAGTTGACAATGTTTTGAGATACATTGTATTTAGGAGTGTTTTTACTGTAGTTCCTGGAATCAGCTGTATAACCTGTGGGAGGCTGCTTGAGGGAATATATTAACCAAAATAGCTGTAAAAGTGACCGAAGTTCAATAACCGAATAAAAAGCTTAAATATGCTAATAGTGTAATGCTTTTGAGCTTGTTGACTTTTGTATGGTTCCTTATTAGCATGCATTATTGCAATATTTTTTACTTGAGGGATGCAAATGTACACTTTTGATTAATATAAATTTTGTTTAAAATGATGGATGACAAAACATTGTTGATGTTAAGAGTTTAAAAAAAAAAAAAAGTGAAATTGTACAGTGGTCTTACAACAATCTGCTACTCTCTTTGGACCCACGAGGAGATGGTTTGACCTTATAATTGGTAGATGCATGATAATTATCACGCTGTCGAGATGAAATGCTTTCCACCCCTGGCAGAAATGAGCTTCCGTAAAGTTGTTTAATCAAGTGCTCTCCAGACGTATCAGAACTTTTTTTCTAAATAAGGCTACATCGACATTCCATTGAGTAACCACAAGGTGGCAGGCAGCAATGGGTAGGTTTTCTTTTATAGATAAGCGGACACTCGAAAAGCTAGTTTCATATTTTAATGCATGGCATAAAAATGATGCACGTGGAATGATTAAACTGAATATCTTATTTTCTGTTCGGTTATATTGAGGTGGAGGCGGTTATATTTAAGTCATACCTGCATGTATGTTAAGAGTTTGTGTGGACTCCTGTATGATTTTGTCATATTATTCAAAAGCACTCTCTTCAAGTGAGTTTCTGACCCCCAGTTATCTCTAGCACATGCGAAAGCAGCCCTTTCTTGTTCGGGGATTTCATGGTGGGTGTATTCCATCTCACAGCCTGAAGTCTAGCTGGAGATCAATTGCTGGAGAAGAAAATGGCATCCATCCATCCATCTAACTTAACTTCTAGGGTTATGTTGGGTGGGGAATGCACTGGACTTCAACTGAAAATTCAAGTAATGCACTCAGTACTAAATGCAATCACATTTTAATTTCTGTGCATCACAGTATCAATGTCAAATTATGAATTCTCCCTAATCTAATACCACCTGCTATATTTATGTAGTGACCTAAGGTCTGAGTTTCACTCTTATTGTGAGCTAATTTTCAGTGTTCTTTCTCTTCACTTGTTTGTGTAATGCGTAGCAAAGGTATTGCTTATTAAATTATTTTCTTTTGATGTTTAATCAGTCTTCAAACATACTGAGTAGCATATATTTGAGGGTGAGAGAATTTTTTTTTTTTTCCTTTTTCCCATGGATGGCTTTTAAATGTCTCCGAAGCCACTATCTGGTTTCTTTATGTTTTCCCTCTACTGCTTCTGCAAGCTGCAGCTGACCAAACTGTGCACTGCAGTCTTGGCCAATCAGGCCTCACCTCCCCGATCTCCTGATTCTTAATTGGTCAGCGCCACTTGCTGATATACACACACAGACACACACGCAGAGGTACTCCTACTCGAGAGCAAGCCAGCACAGACAGCGAGAGGAAAAAAAATCAACATTTTAAGCGTGAGACTCAGGAAGTGCATAAGAGGAGGCATTCATTATTCTCTGCCTTGCTTGAAAGCATTTCCTTTGAGCTACCCTTGGCTGTTAAAGACTCAAGATGAACCACAGCTCCAAAGATCCAGATTCTGAGCCCAGTGAACCCCTTCGGTACCTCAGGTAAGGAAAGATAGCGGAGAAGGAGGGATACGGAGGTTACTGAGAGAGCATAACAGGCGATGTTTTGGCAATAATGCTTACCTGAAGTGACACATTTCGATGCAACAAATGCATTTGGTTTAATTTTGATATGAAACAAAGTTACCATGACTAAATGTTGCACCAGGGCACAAAGTATCAGTGAAGATGTCAGTGTTGGCATGGTAACAGTGGAGGGCTGCATGGCAGGAGGTGCTGTTTGAGAAGCTCAGAATATGTTAGAGAAGTAGGTTTCTTCAGTGTTCATGTTCCACAGACCCCTCCTGAGCCTGGGAGCACGGAGAGGCAGTCATGCCGTTTTACCTGCTGGGCATGTGTATCATTGGTGATGCCGTGAACTCGCATCCAAACACGATGTCTTTCTCTTTCCATAGAGAAACCTTGTCCCTTAGCTGTTTTTCTTTTTTTTTTTTTTTTTTTTTTTGCTAATGATGGGACAAATGAAGCTTCAAAACCTGTGGTAGTTTGGAATACTCCCACCCATCATAAGTTTTGAAGCCTCATTTGTCCCATCACTAGTTTTTATACATTTATTGGTTAATGGTGAGAATGTAGTGGAGATGCTTTAGAGTCCTGCATTGTGGACCAGATTGGCATACCATCCTTTCCATCCATCCATCCATCCATTCATGTATTCATTCGTTCATTTATCCATTCATGTACATGGCTCTGTAAAACAATGTGTGGGTACACTTTGATAGTCAACGCTTAGTGTCTATCACATGTACAAACAAGCCTGCATACACATATGAGTGTATTCTGCATATATTTGGATTATTTTTGTAGCCTCTCCTCTATTGCTTTTGCGTGAAGCACTTTGCAGAAACACTCAGAATCTTTAAAGGCGTGAGGGCTTTTCCCTGTTACATACTAAAAAGGCTGGGCACACTAAGTCTGTTTATCAAGCCTTTAGGTTCTAGTATCAGGTTCCAGTTAAAAGCCTGACACCCTTGCCCTGTGAAGCTGATGCTGGTTTCCTTTGCTGTTTCACATCTCCTTTGCGCCACATAAAGTGGGCCATGCTTTAATGCTTCTCCGCAAACCATACCATTGAAATGGTGACTCTGTGCACCTCCTGTGGGTCGCAGTCTTTATTGTGTTAATTGCACATATGGTGCTCCTCTCTCAGCTGAGTGCTGAGGGTTTCAGCGAGACACAGCCTTGCGAGGGCTGATCCCTGGCTTCTCTTTGGTGCCGAGAAGAGGCCTGCTTCTTAACGTCCTAATCTAGACCTCGGCCAATGGAAGGTACCGTAAGTACAGCTGAACGGTTTTTCTTAACTGTACAGTGAAATAAACATGCAGAATATGCTCACAAAACATGCCCTACTGAATTGTGTGTGTGTGTGTGCCCTTCTATATATTTAAATGTCTATACATTTTTTTTCCCCTACATGTGCCTGATTTGGCAGGTAGTTCTTTTACTGTAGTATTCATTCTCAGAAGCACACTTCATGCTTAATACCCCAGTTTACCTGTACACCTGTCACGTGCTATGTGTGGCAGCAAAGAAGTATGGTCTGGGTCACGTGCCATATAGGATACTCAAAGAACATCATTTGCACTTCATGGCAACCTGGAGGGGCAGACTGTTCTAGACTGAGCTCACACACGCCATCTTTCTCTCCCCCTCACCTGGAAAGGGGTCCACCTCCCTTCCTCTGGCTTTTGATTCTGTCTGTCCTGCTGAATCAAAAGTCCTTTTCTATTGTCTCATTGATTATTGCT
This sequence comes from Gymnarchus niloticus, assembly GCA_009936485.2. Lineage (NCBI taxonomy): Eukaryota > Metazoa > Chordata > Actinopteri > Osteoglossiformes > Gymnarchidae > Gymnarchus > Gymnarchus niloticus. The sequence continues at coordinate 5,676,482 of JAACJT020000028.1, read as the reverse complement.
TACCTTAACACACTAATGCAGCCCTTGCTAAGACTTCTTTTCCCCTCTGCTAATTTTATTTATAGTCTGCAGCTCCAAATGCAATCAGCATGGCGAAGACTCAGAAGAAGAGGCTGGTGGGCTGGTGCATCATTAGCCAATGTGATGCCTTGGGGCTTTAATGGCTGCTCCCATTATATTAAATACAGAAGCTCCCCATGTACTCTCTGAGTGGGGGATGGGGAGCGAGGAAGCCACGCCGAGCCAATTGAATTATGGAAATAGTGGCTGCTAGCTAATTTTATTCTGTGTTGTGGTGGTGTTTTGTTCTTAAACGAAGGGTCACAATGTAGGCAGACAGAAAAGGGTTCAACCGGGGGGAGGAGAGCTTCAGAAGAATTTCAGCTATAAAACACACCAAATTTTTTTGTGTTTAAAACGGCTTGTTTTACTTCCAGGCCGGAATTGTTTGCTTGTTAATATAACTGACACACTGCCGTTTTCTCTGGTAAATGTGAACAGTTTGATGTTTGCAGAAAGAAACTAGCTGGTATTAACCAGTCAATCCTGGGAACAGACATATGCTAATTACCTGCAATTCACTTAAACTGGAAAGGAATGATATTCAATGCAGTCGTACTAATGGTGATTCTGTGATGTAATAAAGGCACGGATGGGGTAGGGCACCTGGACAGGTAGTCCCAGCCACATGTTGCTATCCCTGATTGAATGTGACATTGTTGCATGTGGCATAATGGGGGCGAATGACTCGTGTATGCTAACAGCGCAGCCCGAGTTCAGCCATGTGGTAAGTGCATCATGACTGTGGAGGTGGCACCAGTAGCCTCATGTGAAGAAGGTTTCTCTCTGGCACTAGAAAACACAAAAATCATAAGCTCCCTAGGTCATGATTTCCTTATTATTAGCTTGTGGGTGTGGATAACCTGCAAGAACTGTAGAATTGCATAGGCTTTTTATATCCTGCATTCTCTCTGTGCTCCAATTCATAGATTTTTGCGTGAAATTTTTACAGCATGGGAAAGACTGAAGGGATAAATGGCGATGTGTGGGTGTGCAGGAGCCAGGAGGAAGAGCCAATGTCAGAGATCATCACTTGCAGAGCAGCAAGCCAGGAATAGCGTCATGACTATCAAAGGAAAATTCATTTACTCATATTTCTTCCAGTGTGTTTTCCTGCAGCCATAGCTAATGGTTTGACATATGGGAGATATTTACTTGTTTTTCTAAGTTATATTTGAATCGTGAGTTTTCTCATGTTTCTCATGTTCTCATGTGTTCTCATGTTCTCATGTTTCTCACGTTTCCACACGCAATCATTCTTCTGTAGTCGGTTACCTTATTTATTGCACACAGAATGAGCTTTAGTTCTGCATCAGTGTACCGATGCATATCCTCAGTCGCTTGGACAATAAAGTAGAATAGATGGATTAAAAATGCCTGTTTGCCTGGGAGAAAGAGCAGTGAGTCTCCAGGAGCAGGTGGATATGTACAGCGACGTGCTGACCGAGCAGCATTAGCTTATTCTCTTCCTACATGACGGCATGAAGTCTCTGGCTTTACCCTCATGATGTGAAGCTGGTCTGATTTAGTTGTGTCTGGAAAGCAGCGTAGAAGCATTCACAGTTTGGTCTAAAGGAAAGGCCAGGAAACTGAAGAAGGTTGAAAGAGCAGCCTTGAAATTATTCTGGGCTCTAGCTTTAAGATCTGAGGAAGCTGTTCAAGTCAATGAAGATGCCTCCTGGGAAATATGGGGGTAAATGATAAAGTAAGAGTTGTTCCTGTGCTTCCTGGAATGGACTCCAAGCTCATGTTGACCATGCAGGTTGAGAGGTTATTGGAAATTGTTGGATGGATGTCTTCCACAGTTATTATTGTATAATTTCTGTTATGGTTCATTGACTTTCAATTAAGCAGTTATGTTGAATTATACTGGGGGTTGTGACCTCAATACACTAGTCCCTTAAGAATTTTCATTTCTCCAAATGGCTGTTGTTTCCTGCACATTTTTTTTTTTTTTTTTTGCATGCTTAAATGGGTGAATCAAAGGTTAGGTTTATTTAAAGCCTAGATTGGATTTGGTTATGCCACGCAGCTCTCCTCATATCTTGAGGTTATGCAAATGGGTGAAGAGCTTCCTGCAAGAATCTCATCAAACCTGAAATTGCGATTCCATATATAATCGTCTGTAAAGCCGAACCTCGCAATATGCCAATATGCTCCTTTGAAATCTCATCAGTCATCAGATTCTAGGAGACTAGCCATTAAAAAAAATTTTTTTGTTCGATTCAACTATTAATGATTTCATTTCAAATATAGTTACAGCTTGTATTTTCCAGAATCATAATAATAACTGTCCAAAGAAAACTGATAGAAAAAAACTGTCTAAAGAAAACACTGACTCTCTCAATCAGGGTTCGAATCCCACCTCCCTGTGCTGTAGTTGGCATGTTCTGCTTGAGTATGTGTGTGTTTCTGTTGGGTACTCTGCCTTCCAAAGAAATGCAGTTTGGTGAGCTTGTGCCACTATGATTGTCGACAGTGTGTTGTCAAGTTTGTGCGTGTTTGTGCCTTGCAATGTACTGCATTCCATCCAGGGTCTCCCTTGCCTTTCACCCTATCCATTCTTCCTTTTTCCCTGAACTCACTGAGAATGAATGCATGGATGACTGCATGGATGCATGCATATATTGGGGAAACACTGATGCTGCAGACAATACTCCAAACATTACTTCCTCCCATATTTTTGTTCATTAAACATATCCAGTTAACTAGTGGGTAAATCTTAATTAAATCAGTCCCTTTCTTGCTATCACATCAGAGCATATTAAATTAATCCATGCCCAAGCTTCTCCTGTAAAATTCACACCTCTAAAGCATCTGCTGTCACAGAGACATGATGCATGCACGTCATCATGTAATTAGCTTTAGCACGCCTGAAGCAAGATTCCTATTTTCATCCCTTCATGCTGATTAATTATTACTCTTTGGAGAATCTGTGGATCTTGCTGCTCGATCACTCCAGTGCAGAGAAACGCATGCATGACAATGGTGAGGAGTTAATGTCCCATCCTGCAAGAATTGGTAGAATGATAGGTTAGCAGTAGCAGTAAGAAGGACATTCAAAACACCTGATGTTTTGTTGACTCCAGTTTGGGTTCTGTCGTTCAAAAGTAACTTTATATTCCTTAGGATTTATTATTTTTGGTGTTTCACAATCCTGTCACCTCCACGTATCAGTAGAGGGGCTTAAACTTAATCCAAAGTAATGCCCTGCAAGAATCCTGTTAACTGATGAAGCAAATCTTAATATCTTTTTTGTTCTGTTGCAAAGTAACCTCTCCGATGTTGTCATTCTTCATATAGCTCGGCTTTCTCTGATTAGGACTGGAAACACAAATATGCACGTTTCGTAAGACTGAGTCACTGGAGATTTGACACTGATTGCGACAGAAATCATTGATGTATCTTCTAAACAAAGCCCACCAAGTTCATTGTTCCCGCATTTTGGCATGGCAGGAAATGCATCAGCAGCACAGGGATAGATCCGCCTGCCAGATTTCGCTCCTGCCAGCAGCGCCGCAGACCCTGTCCTTTGTGCCCTTGGCACAGTCGCCAGTTATCTGGCTAATAAACGAGCTACCGTGACTGCAGGAGTTGGAGAAGGACAAGGTGCATGGCTAGTTTGGGAACTGGTGACTTTTTCTTTGAGTGATTTCCATGGTCTTTGACATTTTCACTCTGATCTTTGAGGTGGCCATGCAGTCAACACCCATATGAAGCATTACTGCAGTGTTTACTTGTGAAGGTCAGATTGTCATTCACTGTTGCACAGAACCAAAACTTTTGGATTACCTCTTATATGTTCAGTCATATTTGTCTGGTTTCTTTGTGTGACTTTGCCATGCCTTCATACACTGAATGATCATCTTAAGTACACTTAACTAGTACTGGCTAAGACCCACTTTTGGTTCTAGAACCACTGCAAGGGTAGATGAGTGGTATGTTCCGAGTATCCTTCCTGCTCCACTGTTTTACCGAGCTATTGTTTTTGCCCTTGAGGCATTCTTGTTAGCTTTACCCAGTCTAGTCATTCTTCTTTGAGCTCTCTCATTAATTCAATGTTTTGGCCACAAAAAATGGCTCTAACTAGATAACTTTTTTTTTATTATTCATCAAACCTTCTCTTTAAACTGTAGTTATGTATGGAAAAAAAAATATCAAAGGAAGGCGACCATGTTATGCCATGTTTAGATTCGCTTAGATCAGTGGTTCTCACCCCAGTCCTAATTCTTAGTTGAACAGCAAGGTGACCCCTTGATCCTGTGTCCATGCTGTGTGCATTCAGTTAAGCCTAATGATTTGCTGTGAAGAAGGATGCTGTTTGCATTAGCGGGCAGCTGTACCTAATAAGCTGGACACTGACTGTATGTGTCCATCACACCTCGTGTGAAGGTTCATGTAAGCTTTTAAATTGTCAGATTTCTAATTGAAATGCTATTTATTGATGCATTTTTAGAGAAAACTTTATGCAATGGTGTTGGTTTTTATGTTTCTGCCTTGGTTGTGGGCAGTGCCACACTGTCCACTTAAGAACTTTAAGAACAGTTGTGTGTATTCTTTTGCTTAGTGGTTTTACAAAGACAGCAAAGTCAACCATGCAGGGAACCGGATGAGCTGAACCATTCCTGCAGGCTGCTGGCACCATGCAGACCCTTTGTTGGCCAATAGGAGGTGCTGCAGCAGTAATGCATGTTGCTGTTATGCAGAATTTCACTATTGAAGAATTCCTGACTGGAATCATTGGATGTTCCTGCCATCCGGTTCAGCTGTCAACCATAAATGTCCATTTGCTGGTCATCCAACTACAGCCAAAATTGTCCACACATTATTTTCTTCAGTTGTCACATAAATTTATTATTTGTGTAGTTGTACAGACAACACTGCTAATGTTATTAGTTTGCGCATAGTCACACAGTGCAGTCGTAGATGGTGTTAAAGAAGACTCTCTACTGAAGATGTTTTCATTTTTCTTATAATAACCATCTAAAAATATACTCGTTGATAAAGGATCCAGAATGACAATTGAATAAATGTAAGAGAGATTATGTCCACTTCAGTAAGTGACTGGGCAAACTTGATCAGATCAAGGTGTGTGCGTGTGTGCGTGTGTGCGTGCGTGTGTGTGTGTGTGTGTGTGTGTGTGTGTGTGTGTATAAAGGTGAGCAGCACTTGAATATTCATAAAAAATGTGATGGAGGTGGGGACAAGTCTGGCCAGGAGTTCTGGAAATCTGGCCCTTGTGCACCTTCCAATTACCATGGTAACAGCAAGACCTAGGAATTCAAGCCAATTGCGCACACAGTCTCAGTAGGGGATGGTACATCAGCATGGTGACAATCCACTGTCAAAGCCCATCTCCTTTACCTGCTTTCTGTGTTTTCTGAAATGCCTTCAATTATTGTGTCTGGGCTGTAGCCTGTCTCTCGGAAGGTCATATAAATTTTATGTGTGGGATTTTGGTTATCATGTTAATCTTGGGTGCTTCTAAAGACAACACTAACACTATCGTCATCATCAGAAAACAACGTAAAGGGCGGCATGTGAAATGTGCAACCTGTCATTAAGTGTTTTGCACATTTAAGTGGGAGTAATGACAAGCTGATTACTTTGAACACCCTGGGTCTTCATGCCAAGATAATGGTCTCATCTTCCTTTGTCCTCTCAATGGAAAACGCGCCGGCAGACAATTAAGTCTAGGAAGTCTGTCGGCTAAGAATAATTACTGTACCTATACATAGTGATGGGACCAATTAGGCTTCAAAACTCATGGTGGGTGGGAGTATCCTGAACTGAGCAGTCAATGCTGATGCTAAAAGAGGCTTCAACACATGTGGTGGGTGGGAGTATCTTTGGGGTAATTCCACCCAACACGGGTTTTGAAGCCTCATTTGTCCCACCACTACCTATACATCGAAGCTGCTATCAGTTATCACTTGGCTCTTGTGTGGTTTGTGCATCTGAGTCACCACAGAAGCCACGCAGCTACTCGTAAAGGGGATGGGAATGCGAGTCGTGTTGGTGGTGCAATCAAATTTACGAGCACAACATGGAGTGCGAGTGCGGCACGGTGAAGTGGAACGGTCAAACTGCAGGAGGAGGCTGCATTCTCTAAATCTTGTGGATGTTACACAATGCAAGCGTGACTGATTATAAGAACTGCTGTGGGTTTGGGCCCGGCCCTGTATCTGCATACCCGTGAAGAGGTCTGCATACTTAATTGTTGTTTCGTTCCTGCTAGTAAATCGAGTGTCTTGTCATCCTGACAGCTCCTCGCAGGCTGGATTTGGACAGGTGGCGGGTTTGATCCTAATTGTTCGTATTAGCGAGTACTAGCTCTGAGGTTCCATGGGCAGCTTGCCTGTGCAGTGTTTACTGGAGATGAAAATGGTGCAATTTCATCTCCAGCGTTATGTGTACGGCAAAATTTAGCATTAAACCGTTACCGACGAATTTTTGTTCAATAATAAATTAGCTGCGAAGTGTATTTGTATATGATTTACAGTAGTCTGCATAATGAAACAGTAAAGATAAAGAATGCTGCATTTATGCGTGTTTACTAAACACGTTAAGTGAAGGTTTTTAGGAATATTTTTAAAATAATATAAGGGCTTGAAAAGAAAAGTCCTAAAAGGGCTATCTGACTAAATCAGTTCTGTGGTATCATTCTGCTGATGAGCAATACCCAACAAGCTGTTTGCAACAAGCCCCAAAGGCAATCAAGCTGTATCACTGTGAGCCTGAGGTACCTTAAATTACAGACTCGTTTGGGTCTGTTAAATCACGCAGATGTAATCAATGCTCGGCCCCTGATGATTTGTGGGAAAAACTCTCAGCTATGTTACAATCCAGATAAAGATTTGAATGGATTTACTCTGGATTTAAAAATGATTGTGTCAGATGGTAATGTTTTCAATAAACCCAAGTTCATAGTCCCTCCCCACATAATGTTTCCAGTTTAAGCTGGCGGTTTCCAAAAGAAGAAAGTACACCTAGAGGCTCAGGTAGAGCTTCCAAGAATTACTCCTCTACTTGTACGGTTCTCTAAGGCCCAAACACACTCACTGTGTTCCTCAGACACTGATCCATTAACCCACGCTCGAGCTGCTGTACTGTAAGATCCTTCTATTACAGCTGTCCTTTAACAACAAATATTGAGTGGTGTGTGTGTGTGTGTGTGTGTGTGTGTGTGTGTGAGACAGCTGGCTGTACCTTAGACTAGCTGTGCAAATTGAGGGTTAGATGGTTCCATGTGGTGTGCAGAAGACAAATCCTCTGCAGAATTTCTGTCATCTCTTCTATGATCACTTTACCTGCAGTATACATGACATAACTGAAATTTCCAAATTTACTATTGATCCTCCATCCTGCCCTGCAGTAAATGGTAACAAACCAGATGTTACACAGAAAACATCTGTATTCCTGTGACTACCCGAAGTGAAATGAAGCAACAGTGAAATGGATTTCATTTTACCTGTCTGCTTAAACTGGGAGATGGCTGTTAGTAATTACGAACTAATATAAAGTAGGTTTTATACTATGTTATGTGTATATAAAAAATGTCTTTCCATGGGTGTGTGGATAGCAAAATCCTCATTGCTGAAGATGCATTTTAATCACATTTTAACCCTCATATTCTAATACTAAAATTTTAATCACCAAATTCTTTGACCACAGCTATCAGTCTCACTCTACAGATATTGTGCTTCTGGTAACTTTACTATATTTAAACACAGCTGAATCAGATGGTCCTTTACTACCATCTATGTGTGAATCCTCAATCTGAAGGTAAATTATGTCAACACGCCGCACTTAACCGATTCTTTTTTATTTAGCCAAGTCCGTCTACCTCAGAAAGACGTCATTGGGAAACAGTACATCAGTGTTCAGCTACAGTCAAACAGACCACATCTCACCAACATGAGCAACATCTCGTACCATTTATCGCACCATTCTGCGCCTTCGCCTCACACTGCGAGTTTCCACTGCATGCCACCAGCCAGGTCATAAGGACGTTGATGGTAAGTGGGGTCTTTGTCTCTTCAAGGAGCCATGTCCCTCAGTCACATTCGCTGATGAAACATCAGAGGCGATGCAGGGTCATGCCTGGCTAGATCTTCAGCAAAGACCGAGTTATAGCTGATAATGTGGAGAAGTGGAGACTTTTCCATTTTTTTTTTTCCCCTTTACCTGTAAATGGGATACTGCACTTTCCGAGAGATCCAGCCATGAATCTGAGGTCTTGACTTACGTGTCTGTTAGAGATATCTCATAGTATTTACCAGAAGAGTCAGACTGCTAATATTAGTACCCTGGCTAAATTGTCATCTGGAAATCCAAGGACACTTGATCATCCTGCCATGCAGTAGTTGACTAAATGATTCTTCACCTTGTCGTCCAATAAGCAGGTGTGCTGTTTGCGTCATGGTCCTCCAGGCATCATTGCAATGGTGATAGGTGTGCGTTTTTTTTTTTTTTCCCCCCCAATAACAATGCTAAGGGCTTTGTTTATGAGAAAAGAATGACATAAGCACAATTCTTAATTGAATTATTGTTGTCATTAATCATGGTCATCAGTCAGTGACTGATAATACACTAGGGGATGAATGATTTGAATGGCTGAGTCTGAGAGAAATTGCCTGGATCACAGGATTCACCCGCTGCAGAACTCTGCTCCATTTAGTTGATCGTTGAGTTTATTTCTCTCCCCGAGGACTTGCAACATTTTCGCTAGGTGACACGTTTGGATGCACAGCCTGAAATAACACTGGTTTTCTCACACCAGACATGTATTGTGGGCTGTCGGTGCTGGAGGCCTATCCAACACTGGGGCGAAGGAAGTGGGCTGCCATATGTCACCCTGATCTAAGAGACTGCTGAATGTGGCCAGGCACATTTTTTCCATGTTCCAACAAAAGGAACTAGACAGAAGCCTACAGACTGGACTTGCGTCTGAAATGTACATGTTGTACTTTAACCATGAAAGGCTGCAACCTCAGGACTTCTTCAGCGGGTTCTCTGTTGATAGACCATTTTAATGGACAGATTTAAACAGCATACCGGAACCACTTCTGTCTGTAATTTTAAAGTAGTGCCTGTCATATATTTGCAAAGTTAAAAAGTTTTTCGACACTATCAGTCCACTCTCATGCTGTACGAGACAGAGTGAAACGAAGTTGGCTTTTGCTAGTTTTTAAGTTGGCTTCTATTCTCACTTGGAAGATACCTACCTTTTGTGTCAAGTGCTACTTTGCCTGTGCAGCTGAAAGATAATGATGCTAGATTTGGTCGTCTTTGTGATTGGGCTCTGACAGCAGCCCAGTAGCTGACAGTAGGGTCTACAGGAAATAGCTACCTGTCATTACTGCCATGGCTGGAACCATCAGCTTCCACAAATAGCAGCTGTTGATAATGGGCTTGATAATAATGGGGTGGGGAGATGTCTGCATGTTCCCTAAGCAGTGCCTCTGCAAGCATAGACGTTCACCTGAAGAAGCACAGGATATCGAGGATGGCTGTCTTTTCGTTTGCGGTGACCCTTTGAGTCGCTGGTCCTCCTCTCTCCTGCTGCCCCTGCAGCTGCCGGGTGATGGAGGGGGTATCCCAGTCCCAAGCGCTTGCAGGCCCACGGCTGATGGCTCCGTTGTGCCCTGGCGCATGTTAATTATAGCAGGAACTGCGTGAGCTCTAGCTGGAAGTGGCCGTCGCTCTGTTGATATTCCTGCTTGGCCGCATATTCCTCACAGATCCGCTGCTGAAAGAAAACGTGCAGGCCGACTGAAATCTCGCAAAAGAACGGTGGTTCATATCTAAACACCTCTATTAGCTAGAGTCTCCTCGACAACGATGGGCACTGGCCACTGGTACCTTATAAGACAACAAATGGACCCCTCAAAAGGTTGTAGCACTTTGTATATCATGTAGTGTGTGTGTGTGTGTGTGTTTATACACGTGTACATGCAACAGACTGTGATACATTAGCCAAACTTGACTTCTCGTTAAGCCTATGGTGGCGAGCAACAGAACTCAAATGAATCTCAGCCGTCAGCCTGTGTTCCACAAACTGACCTGCAGGGAGACTGAGCCTTGTTGGGGGGGTGGGAATTATCCATTCATTACATTTATTTTTTAGTAGACTCTTTGCCTCAAAGTGATAAACAGGTGAGGAAAGTCTGGGGTCGAAGAACATCCAGCACCCCTGGTGTATTTAATATTAAGAATCATCATCAAAGGCCCACAGATGATATGGTTACTCTGATGGCCATGGGATTCAAACTCACGACCTTCCAGACATAGGCTGAGACCCCTAACCCTCAGAGGCATCACTCCCCAGTTCACCAGTATATATTCGTGTTCTGAGATGGGTGTGTGTATTCTCTTTTTTTTGACTTGTCTTCTAGCAGATATCCCATCTCTCCACAGACTCTGTCTTCCACTCCTAGTTCCTCACGTGGGAAGAAAAAAAAAAATCTGTGAATACTAATGGATTTTTATCTTAAAGCGAACTGCCTGTGAATTGACTTCTTGGCTGTCCTCCACTCACACGTTGTTATTACAGTCACGTATCACGCTTTCTAAAGATCTGTTTGCTAGTGGCTGCCCATCCACAGCAGCATCTGTGGTCAGTTTGGCAGATTCAATCGGTGGGGCGATTTTGTTGGCCTGAAACGCCTGAAACCTTACACAGCCTGAGTAAAGTGAAAAGGGTAAATGAGTTAGCTACTGTTGGTTTGCTCCACATTCTCCAAGAAATGCAGGGGTGCAAGAATTATTTGCAGTTGGAAGAAAGGTACTGTATCACAAATACATTTCTTGCGAACTAATTATTGCGTGACATGACAGCTTCATGTTCTGTCGTGGACACATTTCAATGCCGCTACCCAAAACTATAACTCCCTGAAGGTGGTGGTGGGGGGGGGCGGCATGCTACAGAGGAGTAATGTCAAATTGGCACCGTGGTGCTTAAGTGTCCTCCCTTCTTCTGCTCAGCTGACTTAAGCTCGTCACTCAAGCAGAAAACAGTAAACACAGAGCTGGCCTCCACTCAGCAGTAGTGAGTGTGTCTTGTTGCTTGGCTCTGATGTCGTAGCTTAATTGTCTCCCTCCCCCTGCCACCCTTGAATCCTCTCTGCGCTGCCTGGCTGGTAAGAGGCCAGAGATTGGAGATGGCAGTTTATGTCTGGCGGAGATGCGCCTGAAAATGCTGCTTGTTTATAGTTTTTTATGCATCATATCCAGTCTCTGCAGCATGGCAAGAATGGACGCTATATTCACTAGCATGGGCTAGACTGGCATAGACTTCCTTTAGTTACAATAGATTGACCAAGTGTGCCCATTGTTTGTTTTTGAGGGCATTCCCCCAGTTTTAATTGTCAGTTCATGACCTGGTTATTATTATAAAAAAAGAAAAAGATTTATTTAAAATAGATCATCCGCTGCTGCTTGTGTTAATTTTCCTGGGAGATCATCTATAGATGAATATCTCCTGTTCCATGGTTTTGTAATGATATACAAAGGTTGCATTGTTTCAAATGCTGCTTCCATATGCAACTTCAAAGGGATTCTCTTCTTTGTGAAAGCAGATAATGTCTTCTGAATTTTCAGGTTTGGGTGAATATTTAAGTACAAGTATGGGCCGGGATTAAAACGCAGACCTGAACTGATGACCTGTAGGTCTGTTGTAGTGACCTTTACGATTGTCTCTGGACTACATGCTCTTGACTGATTAATATGCATGCCAAAATGTACATCTGTGGAGCTGAGCTGGATGTGGTAGACGCCAGCCTATGGAAGAATATTAGTCAAACTGGCAATAACCTGCGATGTCTTTCAGAATATTTACTGTTTATTGTTAGTCAGGAACTGGTGTCCAGTTCAGGGTGTCATGGCTGTTGCCTGCTTCATGCCCTGATCTCTTGGGATACTCTGGGTTTGTCGTGGCCTCATACTGGAGGAGCAGCTGTGGAAGATTACGGCTGGATGGACGGACTGACAGACTGATTCATTTTTACTTAGAAAATTTCTTGTCCTAAAAATGGAATCAGCTACTAATAATTATCTAGTTAATATTTGACTGTCTGAAGTGTTAATTCAACTGGAAAAAACTGAAATCAAAACAGATCAATTTCTTTGCGTTTCTTTAAACCTCAAGTCCAACCTGGGGCCAACAGTCAGACAGTTAAACCTGTAGTAGCCAGATATTACACATTTCCTGTTCCAACAGTCTGGTACATTCCAGCCCAGCCATAGGTAACGTACTTACAACACGGTGAGAACTGGAAAAATATTTTAACCGTGTATAGGAGATTAGGCTGCTGTAAATGTGTCATAATATGCATGACTTAGCTCGATATTTGTGATTCCTGGGATTTCCTCCTTTGTGAAGCCCGCGTGTCAGAGTTCTCCGACAGAATGTTCTGTTGCTCGGTTTATTTATTCTTCCCCAGAATCTCCAGTTCAGCCAGGCAGCAGTTTTAATGGCCTGAAAGAATGGCACCTTTTTATATCCTCCCCTCCTCCTCCAAATGTGCAGCCATAGCGATTCTCCTGACCGTCTCTGTTACCATGGTTTCCAGCGCCTGCAGTTCTTTCTTGGACTTTCCTATGTTCCAGTTTTACTTTCTACCACAGAGACACAATAAGTAGACAGTCTTTCCGTTTCTCCAGGCTCCGTCCGTGTACAGACAAAAAACATTAGGATAGTGATTGTTAAACAGTAATAGTTGCAGGAAATGCACAAAATTACATTAATTCTAATAAGACATGGACCATCATGATAATGATTATCCCATTTATATGACTGATAACCCATTTTATATCAGCAATTTTGATTGGCTTGATGAAGATAAAAATGATCGATGATTTGATTTAGCCTTCAGGATACTCCCCCGCAAAGAAAACCGATAAGCAAGTTACTGCTAAGCAAATTTTCTGTAATTTATTGGGACTCAAAGTAAATTTAACTAATACATGTTCTAAGAAAGCTCTCGACTGTCAGTATGCTCCACTATTACAGCCATTCATCGTTGCAAAAATAGATTGCTGTTTTGAACTGAATCGAAATGGATCTGTGATTCAGTACAGCAAGCTGAATGTTGTAGTTAGTTAATTGAACTGATGTAGCACAACGATTACAAGTTTGTTTGCTCCTAATTAGGTAATGTGACTATCCTGTTATAGAAGCTAATTACTAACCATGCGGTAAAAATAAATGTCTGTGGCAGACTGAATGGTGTAATTCACATTAAGACAAATATAAAAATATACCAACAACTGCAGGACCTAATGCTTTCTGTTATGACAATGCTGAGGATGGCGATGACCGCACCAGTGGTGCTCAAACACATGGCCAGATTGAGGCTATGTGAGCAACAGTCACATGTCATGATGGACATGGGAAGATGCCAGAAAGAATTTGTGCTATCTTCAGTAGCAATGCTGCTCTGTATCCCTGATGGCCGCAAGGATACTCAAAAACATCTGTGTATTGTGATCTCCTCTTCAGGTGGAACTGGATGACTCTGTAGCCCGTGGACTTTGTCTGCTTCATGTCTCAAAGTAAACACACAGGAACACTGTGCCATCTTTACCTGTTGTCAGAATCGTCACCTTCCTCTTCATTAAGCCACTTTCTGCTCGAGGAACAGATATCCCCTGGTGTCCTCAGATGACTATGCAACTGTGCCAGAAGCTTAACTCTTTAATGGCATAGGATCTGCAAGTCCAGATTTGAGCTGAAGAAGTGGCTTACATTATGGTAGGTACATAGACTTCATTGGCCCCTGTGTGAAGATTATTTACCATTGACCATAAAGATCACTGTACGGCCATTTGTGGAATAAATGTGGGCACTAAACAGCCTAGCAAAGGTCACTTAATACGCTCCAGAGAACAATCTGGACAGAGACTCCCACAGAAGCCCCTTGACAGGCAGTTTCTCTCTTCCTTTGGTTTATATGGCTTCATATAGATGGGCATTAGTCCCATACATCAAAGATAAACATCCTACCTCTCACCTTTCTTTTAACGTGATTTATTGTGTTGCAGATTTAAGAAATACAGACTTGTCAAAGCACTTAGATCATCAAAAATACCATACATAAATTTGTTTGTTCTGATTTATATGTATGGTGAATGTCGTTATCTGAAAAAGTGCACAATATAAACTCTTGGTCACAAGATTAATCCCGAAATAGTTTGCAATAAAACAATATTGTGGTGGTACATTTACAGTTGTATCTGCTAGTTTGGACTATAGGAATCTGTTGGTTTCATCTAAAGCATAATTGTTAAAATCTAAATTAATCTAAATTAAAGAATACAGTATACATATACATACTTTGCTTTGTCTAGTAATTAAATGCTGGGATTTAATAAAATAACATGACTGTATTTTAATCAAGGCATATATTGCTTAAGGTGGAAATGTCCCATTTTTAAATGACCAGCTGTGTGTATTACTATTCCAGCCCTCGTTTACCCACATTATCGCTCTTGTTTCTTGAAGCGTGATAGAGCTATTTTCACTGGTGTTCATCGGCGAGTGAGAAGGGTGAAATGCTGTGTGCAAAGGTTTCAAATTACTTTCACACCAAAATTCTCGCTCATCCATGACACATTTTCTATCCACAGATTTTCATTTTCTAAACGACTTACCCAGATAAGGTTTGAGTTTGTTTTTTTTTCCTCTTCAAGAAATAAGTGCCATAGAATATGCTTGACTTTGCCGGAGTGTAAATGACCCTTCACACTTTAAGTGGTACAACCTTAGACTGGTACAAGTGGCTGAAAGAATAGCAGGTACTGGATACATAATATAGGTAGGAAATTGAGGCTGGTTTCCATGGTAGCAATAATTAGGACCTGTTTACTTGCCTGTAAATGAGAAATACTGAGATTTGTATTATCTCCTGTTCCTTTAAATATAATTTTTCATTTCCTTTTAAACCAGAAAGCATTAAAAGTGCCCAAGTTATTTTCAGTTTAGATTTTTTTTTAATGGAGGTGAATATATGTCTGATTATGCCCTCGCTGGCCACTTCATTAGGTACACCTTGCTAGTACCAGGTTAGATGCCCTCTGGCCTTCAGAACTGCCTTAATTCTTTGTGGCATAGATTCAATAAGGAGCTTGAAACATTCCTTAGAGATTTTGGCCCTTATTGACATGATAGCATCATGCAGTCACTGCAGATTTGTCAGCCGCACCTTCATGATGCAAATCTCCCGTTCCACCACATGTCAAAGGTGCTCTATTGGATTGAGATCTGGTGACTGTGGTGGCCATGAGTACAATGAATTCATTGTCATGTTCAAGAAATCAGTTTGAGATGATATGAGCTTTGTGACAGGACATGTTATCCTGTTGGAAGTATCTATTATAAGATGGGTACACTCTGGTCATAACGGGATGGACTTTGTCAGCAACAATACTCAGGTAGGTGGCATTTAAATGATGATCGGTTGGTACTAAGGGTCCCAAACTGTTCCAAGAAAATATCCCTCACACCGTTATACCACCAGCAGCAACCTGAATTGTTGATACAAGGCAGGATGGATCCATGCTTTCATGTTCTTTATGCCAATGTTTGATCGTACCATCTGAATGTCACACCAGAAATCGAGACTCATCAGACCAGGTAACATTTTTCCAATCTTCCATTGTCCAATTTTGGTGAGCCTTGTCCAGTGAACCCCTTGTTTCCTGTTCTTAGCTGACAGGAGTGGCACCCGGTGTGGTCTTCTGCTGTGGTAGCCTAACTCCTTCCAGGTTCGACGTGTTGTGCATTCAGAGATGCTCTTCTGTATACCTTGACTGTATCAGGTGGTTATTTGAGTTACTGTTGCTTTTCTATCACCTCGAACCAGTCTGGACAGTCTTCTCTGACCTCTGCTATCAGCAAAGGATTTTCACCCAGAGAACAGCCACTCAGTGGATGTTTTTTCGATTTTGGACCGTTCTCTGTAAACCCTAGAGATGGTTCTGTATGAAAATCCTAGTAGATCACCAGTTTCTGAAATACTCAACTCAGCCCGTTTGACACCAACAACCATGCCATGTTCAAAGCCGCTTAAATCACCTTTCTTCCTCATTCTCATGCTTGGTTTGAACTTCAGCAGATCCTCTTGACTATGTCTACATGCCTAAATGCATTGAGTTTCTGCCATGCGGTTGGCTGATTTAGATATTTGCTTTAACAAGGGGTTGAATAGGTGGTGTCCCTAATCAAGTGGCCAGTGAGTGTATAGTGCTATATATAACTTATGGACATTCAGATGACAAGCACATACACATGGCAGAAGTTTTATATGGTGATGTTTGTGCATGGATATCATTCAACATTGACTTTCTAGAGTTTGTGTAGAACTGCCAGGATGTACAAGCTTATTAGGAGACCTCATTATGGTCAAACAGGGTAATTTGTGGCCTCTAGGCAGCTATGTCCCTTATGAATCTTGGGATCTCCAGTGGAAACATAACGGGTTTCTCCGGGTTGTTGTTATTGCCTATTTCATTAGGTAGTCGTCCACACAACCCCCTGGTATTTACAGTTGAAAGGGTTTTGCTGCTGAAACACGCCAGATTGCACGCCAATTAGTGTGCAAAATCCCACGTGCATGTGCCCTGAGCTGTTTTTTTTTTTTTTTTAAGTCCAATACTGCCACCTGGTGGTCATAGTTCTGTAGTGCAACTTTCCTGATATGTAACAATTCAATACAGTACGTAGAAAGCAGAAAACAGATTATGTTAGCCTTTTACTATGATGTCATGGGAAAAAAAAATGGCCATTCTGAAACACTGCCCATAAAGCAGGATGCTAGTGACAAACGGCAGTGCAGAGCTTACAGCACGGTAACACTGGTACTAGGTTTTCAAGAACAGAGGAGATGCAGACATGAATGTTGGCTCAGGCCGGTTACTTTACATTAGAATATTTATTTGATTAAAATGAACCTTTCCACTTTTTAACAAGCGTCCTCTACCGGTTGGCTGACCTTTCACCCAACCTCCGCCATCTTTTACATCATCAACTGCAAAGGAACATCCGATACACCACAGAATGTCAGACTGAAATGAAACAGTATTTTTATAATGGTGATATACTGAAATCCGATGCATCCAGCAAATTTACCAAATCTCATCAACAAAGGATCATTTAATATAACAAGATCAAATTAAATCCTGATCTACCTATTGCCCATTATGTTCCGTTATTCAAGGAAGCAGTAATACTTAAATGATCCACAAGGGGTCCCTAGCATCATAACTAATGTCCTAATGCTTAACATTTTGACAGCTGATGCTCCCTAAGTTACGTACTCTCATAGCTTCAGATAAGGTTTCACAAGGGGGACAAAGACTATTCAGAGGCAATATATAGTGGACAGGTTACTTATAGTATTTCCTGAGAAATGTCTTCCCATTCTGGCCTGATATCCACATGCCATCGCATTCCAGGGGCCCATTAATCTGTGACGGTCTCCTTCCAGCACTCCCCCTTTTACCACTGTTTGTTTGGACCAAAGAGGAAGAAGGGGCTTATGTGAAGAATGACAGTCAGCCATGAGACAATGAAGCTGAAACACGAGCAGCCTTTAAATGGCCCAGTGCCTGATCTTGCTCCTTACCTACAGTGTGTGTACACCTCGGTTAAACTGCAGCTCAGCTTGGCTAAGGACTCCAGTTAATGCACTCGAATTTAATTTACAATGCGCTGGAGTGAACTTGCAGCCAAAAGGCTAAGCGTGAAACATGCTAAAATATCACATACGCACACAAGGATATGATTGTTCTTTTAAAATGTGTGCCTTTTTCCCTTTACAGTAAGGACGAGGTAGCTGCCCTTGAGACAGAGCTGCTATTGGACTACCGGTTCGGACAGCAGCAGCTGACTGAGATTTGGGGTCACGCCTGCGCTGTTGCCATCTCCAAGGTCCGTACCCTTTCACCTCTGCATGCAAATTAGCGGTTTCCCAATTCCCCGAATCCCCACCTCTGTGGCCCCACTTCTTCTGGCCCTTTGGTCCCTCACATTTCTCCCACCAGAGAGTCCAAATTGACCGTCTTTGGAACCCATTTTTGCTCAAAGTTGGAGGTATTTGAGGAGTGCTACATTTTAAAACGGGGACAGCGTGTGGCCTCTCATTCAGTTTGCGGAGGACCCATCACCCCGGCTAATCCAGGGAGCCTGCCCCGCAAATCCTGTGGCAGTTCTGGTAGCAAGCACCGGGGAGTGATTTGGTTAGCACACCGAATTCTGTCTGGCAGGAAAAAGCCTTACATCAGCCTAACATGTGGAGTCTGAAATCAGTACAGCCAGACTGATGTGGTCACTGCTTCTGTCTGGTATGGGTCGGCCTAAAGATTGTTGTCGGAGTCGTTTCAAATGCTCTCGGATGACAAACCTGAAAGTTTAACTTTTGTGTTTCTGCTGTGGACATTCCTAGACAAATGATGTATGTTTCCTGACTTATTCTGGCCCACGATGTTATATTTTCCTACTCCATTCAGCACTGGGACGCGCGTTATTTCAAATATTAGATCTACTGATTTCAGTAGTGCTGAATTATATGTGCTGAATGGTCACCCAAAGCAAACGAAAGGGGTAAGAGATTATTCCAGTTGAGAATTGCGGTCATCAGCTGGAAGTTGGGGACCTGTAGATCCCTGAAGGATTAAATCCCCCGAATGTAAAGAACCGAAACCCCCGGTTACACTGGTTATGTTCAGTTCTTTGCTTGTTGACTGGAGCCTAACTTCATGTGAAATTCTGAATAACTGGCTCCGTTAGACACCTGCTTTTTCTGTGGGTCCTCGTCATCTTCATTAACGGGGCTTTCAGAGGCGTCCCACTGTCTGTCATCACTCAGACCAAAGAGACACTAGGATTCCCCCACTCTGGCAAGGTCCAGAGCGGGAGATGGAGCTTGTTGGCAGAAGTGGGGCCCAGGGACAGCCGGGTGTGGATGAAAGGCAAGACTGCTGTGTGCAAAGCGGTGCTAATAAAGGGAACCTCGGCCTGGGATTTCTTTTTAGGTAGAGAACTTCTTTGGGTGCATCTCACCTAGGCTTTAATTACAGACAGCGAGTTCCACTCAACAGTGGTGGTTTGCTCAGAGAAGCCTGCCAAACTCTCCCTCTAGGCGGCTCCGATCAGCCCAGCAGTATGAGGTGCGAGAAGTCAACAAGCTGGTGAACGAGCTCCCTTTAGTGTGGCCAAGCTCTCTCCACCATTTTTCAATGAGACCTTTGCCATGTCAATATCCGGCTCAGAGTTGCATCGTCCTTCCATTTAAGGATCGAGAGCCTTGAGTCCATTGCTCACTTGGCACATACCTGTCACACGGCATCGCTCTTACATGAAAGTGTTTTTAAACAGGCAGCTGCCAGGTCACCTAAAGGGCCCTAAAGCTGAAAAGACAGCATTCCAGGCCCAGAAAATCTGAACGATGTGGGCCACGTGGCTAGCGATGGAAAGTGTGTTATTTAAAGTTTGCCTCCTGTGACACTTGTTCTGGTATTTTTCCGACCCCGTCAGGGTTATTTTAATGAGTTTGGGCTCTTAAAAAAATAACGATAAATAAAGGGTGTCATTTCCCCCTGGACTTTTTTTTCCTGCACTATGCATAGCTCAGTCAGCAAAAGTGGATGCTGATTGCTTGGTGACCAGCTGCCCGCAGACAGGATCTCGCAGCAAAGCCACCCGATCGATGGGTGATCTTGACTTCTCCTGCTGTTTGCACTCACCGTCTCCATCTCTTTCCTCCACCTCTGCAGGCTTTCCCGCTTGGCACCCTCAGCAAGAAGCAGCCCACCGTGCTGGTGGTCTGCGGCCCTGACCAGAACGGCTCCATCGGCCTCGTGTGCGCCCGCCACCTGCGCATATTCGTGAGTAGAGTGTGGCTCTGGGGCCACGGCCAGGTCGGCGGAGGAAAGGGGGCTGCTTCTAAGATGATTCAGCCGATTAGGCGAGGAGACGCTGTCAGGTTCAGCTGAACGAGGCTGAATATAGAACAGCTCCTGACACACGGAAAGGCCAACGTGCTGCAAAGCTCCTGTCTGAGTAAACCTGGAATCTCCATCTGAGATGAATCTAACAGCTCAGCCCTTCCAGCCTTCCAGACTGCAGCAGTTAAGTAGAACATTTAGAACTGTTCAGTCCTGTCATATATAATTTCACTTGACGAAGACAGCCAATTAAATCCTTTTTGGTTGTGTCTGGTCAGACTATCCAGTGGTGAGGGGGATGTGTGCTTAACTAACAGACAGAAGTGTGAGTGATGAGCCCCCTCTGCAAACTTTGCTTAGATTTTACAGTACAGCGAGTCCACATCTCAGAGTCTATTACTGCCAAATCTCTTATGTTATGAGACTATTCTTCTTGTATATATTTACATATTCACATACATTTAAATTAGCATATATTTGTAAATATTTTAAGATGGCAACTGTTGTATTTGTGTGAATAGTTTTACCCCGCTGCCACGTTTTATGATGAAATGGGCGATTCCGCTGGGAAATGTCTTTGGTGAGAGGGTTGGTAGGGTGTGGACGCGTGCGCTTGACGTGGTTCTTCGTAACAAGTAGTCATCCAACCCCATCCACTCCTCACACTCCAGGGAGAGTTTCAGTGCATCCACCATACAGGAAAGACGGCTGCGAGTGTGAGACGACAAGCGCAATTTTGACCTATCACAGACAACACGGGCCATCCCCGGAATCAGGGCCGAATCAATTTACCGCTCACGTCACCTCAACGTGGTTATAGTAGTGGCATCTCAGCTGATGAATGCGACACTAATCCTTTTTGACTTTAACTGGAGATCATTCTTGTATTAAAATGTCTATCATTTGAAAGAAAACACTGAACACTTAAAAGAATATCACTGGCAATATTTAAACATATAAAAATGGTCTTATTGCTGCCTGTATAATGTTTCAAACCAAATATTTTGTGCTCATACGTGTTCCCAGAGACGACCAGGAGGTTCTCTTGCCTATAGGCCGCTACTGCCCGGTTCTTATGAGGCCTCTGTGATGCCGTCTTCCAAGCGGTGCCTGCAATGGAGTGGAAAGGGACATTTCTATTTCAAGTGGGCCAAAACCACAGATTCCGTCTACAGTGGCGGCAGGCCCCATGCAGGGTAGTCAGAGATAAGGTGTCTGCCAACAGTCAGGCACATTTAAGCTCAGACAATTTAATGTTCCAGAGGCCTGTATGGGGTATGCAGAGATGGTCATTCCCATCCCAGTAGGGATGGCAGGCATTTGGATATCTGCGGACTCAAATAGGCAGAGAAAAGCGATTCTCATCACGGTGTTGCTTAGTGAGATATGGAAAACACAAACACGCTAAAGTCCACTGGTGGCATCATGTAGCTGCCATCTTACTGAACATCAGTGGCTTGGATCAGAGGTGAGTGGTTTTACGTTCCAGTCCTGAAAGATGAACCAGAAGGCTCCCTCCCAGTTCTCCTCCAGCCTTGGCAGTGTGTAGCTCAGTGGGTTAGTAATCCATACTTGAGGAACCAGGTAACTAACCCTGACTGCTGCAGGGCAGCTACATGCTGGCTGACCCTTCAAGTTGATCCCAGTCTTTCTGTACTTTGTCACTCCGGACAAAAGCATCTGCTGAATAAATAAACGCAAATGTCATGAGCGGACCGAAGGATCTTCACTCTCCTTCCTGTCACCCTTCCCACTCGGCAGGAGTACGAGCCCACCATCTTCTACCCCAAGCGCTCCCCACACAGCCTGCAGCAGGACTTCACGGTGCAGTGTGAGAAGATGGACATCCCCTTTCTCTCCTACCTTCCAACGGAGGTGTGAGGCCCTGCATGCAGTTCCCAACTGACCATCCAAGAAGGGTCATCCGAAAGCAAGTGTGCAGCAGATTGGAGAAATGAAATGGCCGCCAACCTTTCTGCTTAATTGCTCCTTAATCAGTACTACACAGTAACCCAGAGAATATACTCTCAAGTTTCCCTACTTATAGTATGGATTGTTAACAAAGGAGTAGGTAATATTAACAGGATACACTGTCCGTTTCTTCAGTGTGGCATTAAAAAAAGTCCCATCTTACGCTAAATTTTATGTATGTGTGTGTTACTGTACAAACAGGACATTTTAACTGCAAACTTTGAGAACTTTGTCACATTGTCAAAATGCACTGAGAAGTTGAAGCCTGTAGAAGCACATTTAACAGCGTTCTGTAATCGGTCTAAGTCCAGACATCGGTTACTGCTGTTGCTGTGTCTAGGTACAGCTGATAAACGACGCCTATAACCTGGTGATCGATGCCATTATGGGACCCGAGGTGGACCACATGGACATAAAGGAGCCTTTCTCTGGTATCCTGGCCACCCTTAAACAGATCAAGATCCCCATCGTTAGTGTGGACATACCTTCAGGTAAGACCGCGGGCTCCACGCGGCGTGTGCCCCGAGGCCAGACGGCGGTGCGTTTCTGCATCCCAAAATGAAGTAGGTTTCCCAATTGTGGTGAAGAAGACACATGTAAAATGCTTTATCCAAAATAAGTTATGCATGGTTGCCTGGGCTAAGCAGACCACACACGTGCACAACTCAAAGCACCCACCGACCTTAAATCAAACTGTTACTCTTCACTTCACTGCCCACTATACCGGCTGCCACGAAGGGCAGCAAGTTAACATTGTGTCCCTGTATTGTAATACGGTTAGAGTAATGTCACGTCTCTTGAACACAAAGTTGCGTTGTGCCTGCGACGGACACAGCGCCATCGCACACACGTCTTGTCCGGCTCAAGCTGAGCTTAGCGCCCCCTCTCTGTTGAAGGCTGGAACGCGGACGAGCCCAGCGCGGATGGGATTAACCCCGAGGTACTCATCTCCCTCACGGCACCGAAGAAATGCGCGACCAGCTTCCCCGGGAAGCACTTCCTAGCCGGACGCTTCCTTCCCTACGACATACAGAAGAAATACGAGCTGAATCTTCCCGAATACCCTGGCACGGACTGCCTTATAGAACTGTAACGACACCCGCCTTGCTTTTTCAGACAGACCGTTATATATACACGCCCCGTTTTGTATTTAATAGATATTATAATAATGATTATTAATAATAATAATTTGTTGTTATTACCATGCTATATTATATGGGTCTGGAAAATATTTTCCAGTTACCTTCTAGCTTCAAAAAAAAAAGAGACAAAAAGACTATTTAGAATGTTACAGTGTGGGTGGTCAAAGTCGTAGTCAATTAGAAAACGCCTTAAGGAGAGAGTGGTTAGTGGGTATTCACTTCTTTTTCTTTCCTTTTTTTGATCGTAGAAAAACATACAACTACAAACAACGACGACTAATTTGGTGCTGAAATTCATATGACATTGAATTTTATCGTTGTATAAATTATTTATTGTCATGATTACTGTAGAATTACTACATTTTAAAGCAGAACATCGGTATATGCTACATTTTATGTGTAAAGTGCTCTGTTTTATATTTTTTGTTTTCTTGTTTGAGGCGTTTGGTTTATTTTTCTCTTTTTTTTGTACCTAGTTATTCTTGAGCAGTGTTAGGGGTCTTGGATCAATAAAAGGTCTTAAATAAGCAGTCTTGTCTTTACCCTGTGTAACTGTAAACTGATTTCTTTTTTTAGCTGGTTGTAATATTTATGGCAGCATAAATGATGACTGAGAAATAAAAGCAGAAAACACTACTTGATTTTTGATTTTGTTTTCTAATGCTTCAATGTGTATAAATATTTTGTTCTAATGCACATTGAAGCATTAGAAAACAAGTCCTGTTTGAACATTGACAAAAATTCCAAAATTGGCACACGGTCATCACATTCTCCTTAATGCCGAACGAACACTAGACTTAACTCACCTAGACGTTAGCATGAATTTTTTTTTTTTTTTTTTTTTTTTTTTTTAAGGGGACGTACACTCTAACAAAGGGAACAGGAAGAGGCTACTTTGCCTTATGGTTTCATTTGCTAAATTGATATGAGCTTCACAGACCTTTGGACTAAACTGACTTTGGCATCGCAGTTGTGGAAGGATACTGAGGGCCTCAGATGTGGAGTAGACAGAGATCACATTCTCAGATGTACAAATATTGCGGCATGTAAATGTGTCAGCAAGCCGTATTATTCTCAACAAAGGCATTGAGTTTGCAAAATATATGACGAGTACTACTGGCCTTGAAGAAAGGCTGGCTTTCCTTTTGTTTTCTTAGATTGAAGGTGAAAAGTCATTTCAATAGGAAAACATTTCATGAGCGAATGTTCCTAGTTATGCAATTGGAAGTCTTGGCTTCTTTGTTCGGAGTCATTGTGATACATGAATTTTAGCAGACAAGCTGATGATGTTTCTGAATAAGAAAATGCGATCTGGGATTGAACAATGAAACTGGATGGGAGCCTTGACTGGAACGTCTACCGCTTGGATGTAAACCTGAAAGGCGTTTCACAGCAAGTCCATGATGGGGAAATGAGGCGGTACCTACATCATTTTTGCTACTGAGGGTGGGGTCTCACACTTACTTTCATGTCATGAAGAAGACATGGTAACAAACATCAGAGATCACACGCTGAAAATCCAGTAATTAACTTCATGTTCCATTTGAGATGTTGGCGGTTAAAACTTACGTACTCCTTGACCTCTGCCTACACATTGAGCAATAAAAATAGCTGCACATGTAGCAAAATGCTTGACATATTTTGCCAGGGAACTTGTCTAAGAAATCCTCCGAGCACCAACTATCACGCTGAATTTGCTATGAAGGGAGCATAACATCTGGATATGCTTCATCATTACATATGAAGAGTGTGTATTCATATGTGTGTGAGCATACACATTTAATTTCAACATGCCTACAAATATGGGGAACATGGTGGTTCAGTGGGTAGCACCATTCCCTCACACTTCCAAGGTTGGAGGTTTGAATCTCACCTCTCTTCTGCATGTTTAGGCCTAGATGTATGCATGCTCTCCTCTTCTCAAACAAGACTCTACCCTCAGCATAACTCTATGTCTGTTGGTCTAACTGGCATCGCTACATTGCCTGAAACTTGGGAGTGTGCATGGACTTGCTAACAGACAGCTATCCTACTGAACATGCACCGCAGCTTTGGTCCCATGGCTGCCATGTATAGGCTGGGGTGCCTAACCAGGAAAAGTGGTGTGAAGATGGACACACATATATAACCGTCATTTAATGGAGTAGTATCTCAATAATTCTTATCATTTATAATGATAACAAAATTAAGCAGATATCTAATATATGGAATAAGGACCAGTGGAGGTGTAAGGGAGTTACAAACGGAACACATTTGCTGAGTAAAAACGTCAGTACGACTCGTGCCCCAGAAGACTGCAGATTCCTTCTCAGTGACGAAGTTGCCAGCGTCTTTGTGTGTGATCGATGCGTTCAGCATTACATGACATGATTTCTTTTACCCCGCTAGCATGCCAAATGGCCCCACTTCATACAGAATTCGCAGCTCAGTCTGGTAAACAATCGCTCAGCTTACAACATTTCAGCGCAAGTTTAACATCTGCTGTTACCATCATTCCCAAACCATGGCAGGAGTCTGAAGAAGTTACACAACACCTTCCCGTGTTCACAGGATGCAGTGTGATAATGGCCACAACCAATTTGTTTCAATTAGACATGCATATTTAATTTAGACAGGCATGAATAATGTTCACATTTAGCCAATTTGTTTCATAAGGACGCAATTACTAACATATATTGTTACTAGTATCAGAGAAAGCGCTGTATTCTTAAACATAGCCTTAAACTGGAGTAAGTAAAACTGACTAACCGCATCAAAACAGGCTGTCAAGTGAAGGCCAGCTTGGTGGAAAGATGTGCATGAATTTGTCACACGCATATACATGATGCTGAAAACATTAATGCACCACTGTATGAGGGCTGCAAGTCTTTAACAATGGTAAGTATCAGACTGCAGAAGTGACCATTCACAGTTTTTAATAATAACCTTTTCGTTCAGATCACCACTGCAATCATTCCCAAACCCATCGGGATCACGCATTTTTCTGGGGCCCCTTAAAAGTCACGGGTCCCGACAACCTGCTTGGCGCACGTGTATCACTTAGCGGCAACATGCTGCACATGTTAAGCAGAACACCCTCAGTAAGCGGGCCACATGATTCCTCTCTGATTTGTGGGTGGGGGCACATCAGTCAAGGACCCAGTGGCCAATGGCAGGCACATGGGGGCTGGATCGGGCAGTTTTCTGGACGTCCCATCTTTTAAACCTCTGTCTTTAGTAGAGCTCACATCTCTCATTGACCGGTATCAAAAGATAAGAAAGCCTGTTCAACCTGTGCCATCTTCGTCCAGCGCTCCTACAGCTGTTTCACTCCTGTTTATTAATCTGGACATTTTTCTAAAGGAAGCAAAGACAACCACGGGCAAGAAGACACTAGGACTGACATCATGTGGGACTTGGGGAAGGTGGCTGTGGCTCTGCCACTTCTTCTGGCAGTGACTTTGGCACAAGGTATGTGGCATGAGATTAAAGTCAGCGAGTGGCTTATGACAAAGCAACTGAAGTGACATTCTAACAAGTGGTGCCTTATTCTAATAAACTTCACATATCACCAGAGGTACTTTTTAATGAGATTCATGATTGGCTGCAGTGTTAACTCAATACAGAATCTTAATAAGTATAGTTAAGGTGACCCTCTCAGTACTATTTAAATAACAGTTTAAACTCGGCGATATTAACTGATCTTTAATTAATGGTCACTGTATTAAAGTACAAACATTTTAAACACACGGCGTCATGCTGTTGTCATCGGCGACGCGTCAAATTTTATCAGCACTGATCGGAGAGCAGTGAGTCACTCACGAATGTCAATCACATCTGATGTAATAAACTGATGCATCCATTTATTTTGTTTAAGTGTAGTACAACCTGAGAGAATAGGAATTTAAATAAAACTATTTGTTAATTTTCATGTGCAGCTGAGCTGCGATATACTGCTGTTAACTTACACGAAAACGAGACTCAGCAGGAAGCCTCACAGTTATCGTGATGTGAAAGTTTTGTGGTCAACAGCTGTATAAATCTACCTTTCAAATGGTAGGACAAACATTAAGCAATCTAAGTTATCAATGAAGTGTGTCTGGTTGGAAAATGGGCATGTCATCACTGTGGGTGACTCTCTAGGGACTTGGTGACATCAGAGAGGCATGCCAGTTGGTAGGGGGTCCCACAATCACAGGAACTAAGTACCACTGCCAACTTGTGTGCTACGGTTGTGCTCAAATCAGAGTCAGAGAGCATAGACAAGGCACTCTAGTACACTCTGAATGTTTCCATGTGGTTCTGAGTTCAAAAGCCACATTTTAATTTTCACCACTTTATTTTTAATCTACGCTGAAATATGCCTACATAATAATACTCAAGTCTTCCTTCAACAAAGCACAACATTTCTGAAATGTTTCACAGCATTTTTTTATTTTAAACAAAAGAAACCTCTCAAAAACTCTTCATAATAAGGAGGTCAAACTACCTGGGTGGCTCACTTTGAAGTCTCACACCTACAAAGACGCTGAACTATATGGGAAAGTACAGTGTCTCCTGTCTTCATTTCACACCTAGATTTTTTTTACATAGCTTTGGAATTAATCAGACCAAGATGATTTTTCAACAGGAAAGGACCACTACTAATTAAGACAGGAAGTGAGTAAAGTTTCAGAAATGAGTATTATTTGGCGATCAGGTTCCAAATCTGTATAAAACAGCTCAGATCATGATCTGAAGTAGGATTCTGGGTTTAAGCACATGCCTGAAAATGACATGGCTGCAGCAGGTGAAACGGTGCTTTTACCCGCCTGCCCTCTCCAATCCGTCTGCCTTGAATTTATGTCTTGTTTTCCAATTTGAGCAGACAGCTGCTCTTGGCTGTTCCGGAGGACACAATAGAGATTGTTTGCGGTGAACACCGCTTGTCCCAAAGCTGCGTTTTAAATAGCCAGGCGCCATCGCTCTGCTATAATCCAGACAGACTCCGTAGGGAAAT
Source organism: Gymnarchus niloticus (assembly GCA_009936485.2). NCBI lineage: Eukaryota > Metazoa > Chordata > Actinopteri > Osteoglossiformes > Gymnarchidae > Gymnarchus > Gymnarchus niloticus. Next base: position 5,648,387 of record JAACJT020000028.1, on the reverse strand, counting down.
AGTCTAGGACAGATGGTGGACGTGTTTCCCCGACCCAACCATTTAATCTGCCTCAAGAATGTGACTTATCCAGGAAGCACTTTAATCCAGACTCACCTGTGGCAAATCTAAAAAAAAAAAGGTACTCTAAAGAGAGTTCCATACACCAGATCAATCTCCATCTTCCTCTTTAGCAATTTGGTCTTTCAGATAAAAATTATGATTGCTACCGATTAATATAATCATTTCTTTAACTTGTTGTGTGTGTTGACTGGGTTTATTGTGTTTGGGTTTGAGGTCGCAGATGTCTTTCTGTTTGGATCGCTTCCCAACCAGTCTAAGAAGTAAATGAACAGGTCATTTTACACACAATCAGACAGGTTGTCTTTAAAAAAACCTAAGCTTCACTTTCTTCTTTTTAATCACAGAAAGTCCCATAGCTGATTTGCCTCATTAGTTATTGTCATATGGGAACTGCGTTTACAGTAATGGTGCACAGATGCTTCTAATACAATAAAAACGGCAGGTCTCAACTGCATCTGGAAATTTCAGTCAATGACTCTTGATCCAGTCTTGGAGAGAGGGCCCGATAGAGCAATCTGTCTACAAACCTTCCACAAAGGACACGGAACACACTGGGGGTTTATGGCCAGACTCACAGGGAACAGAGTCCAACTACTTCCAGATGGGGGACTCTGCAATGAAGCACGGACAGCAACACCCTGCTCACTGGCATGCCTTTATCCAAATTAAATATTTCTTAATCTACGCAAAAGGCTACTTGTCGCCTAAATTGCACTTAGTCTAGCTGGACAGATACACCTAATAGATGTCAATACTCATGTCTCTTACAGCACTTAAATCCAATAGTATGGTTACATAAGCACCATGATTCTAGGAAAGGGCAACTTGTTCAAAGTCTTACGTATATATATATATATATATATATGTAAGATTTTTTTTTTTTTAATTCAGAGAAACGCTTTTGTATGACGATTAATAACTTTTTTCGCCTTGGACAGGGGAACCTTGTACACACATACCTGATTTCTTAAGTAAACCTGGGTATTATACATAGTTATCCAGTGCATTATTCTATAGTTGTCACCTCACTGTTCCGCACACTGAGCATTGTGGTGTGACAAACCAAGATCTGAAATAGCGCATCCTAAAATAATGGAAAAAGAGTGTCAGCAATGCCAAACACGACCACCACGACAGAGGCCGTCCAGACCATACAGCCTGGTTTGCCCTAATGTCATTTCTCAATGCTTTCCCCTTATCATGATTCATTTTTACGAAAAACGCAGTCTACCGTATCATCAAAACGGCCAGATTATTCTCCTCTACCTGTTACAACTATTCTGCTATTTTAAAGTCATGTTCTTCAGGTTACAGAATCTCGAAATTTATCCGTCATTAAATTATCAGGACATCCTAGGGAGTACAAAACTCATTCATTCGATTTCTTGTACTGTCAGATACGCGTTTCTTTCACTTTCCCTCAAAATACACACAGAGCATTTTAGACAGAACCGTCCTGTAGTATATGTGAATTAACAAGCAGCAAGGTAAATAAATAACTTTAGTTCTTAAAAATTCACAACACCTGCTTGTAGTTGTTAATTTAAAGCCCACAAGCCAGCTTTTCCCCTTAACTAACTCATTTTAGGGTCTCTCAGAAACAATTACGCGCATTTATGTGACCAATGATCCATTTCATTCAACAACTTAATTCAGCTTTACAGACAGACCATGAATTAAATGTGTAAACTTACCACGAAGCGCTTGCTATAGACGAGACCGTCCCCATGTGCTTGTGAATGAAGTCACTGCGCTCGACAACTTTTATGGGCAATTTCTGGCTTTACACTTTAATTTACAAGCAGACATAGCACTAATATACGATTTATTTAACGGTGCGTGGCGTCTTCGCTGAGTTTTCTAACCCGAAATAAAATGACATCATATAAATTCTTGTTCTGGGTATAATCTTATCCGTCATTTTCGGCGGTCGTCACCTAATAAAGAGTGCAATAAGAACAGGTCTGGACCAAAATCAGGCAAACTAAAAACTGCGGAGTATGGGCCGATAAAACAATGCTGTCCAAATTGTTATTAATCTTTGACGCAATATGTAAATCTGTGAGAAAATGACTCCCAGCGAATACCTATCAAATTAAATGCCACGGGCGCATATTAAGCTAAGAATGCAGCAATTGATATTAGTTAACGGGAAAAGTCACTAAAATAATCCTGCATTGTAGGTTAATGTTTTTCTTTATTTTTATAGCGAGCAAACCATTACCCAGCTAACAATTTTAGAAGAACGTTTTTAAAACGTTGTTTTTAGATTGTTATAACGTTTATGTCCAATTTTCTGGACGTTCCAGGAACGTTTTTGAAAAAACGTACAAAGCTCTTTTTTGGTTAAGTTTCCCGATCCACGTTTTCAGAACGTTACAGGACAGTTAGTTATATAACGTTGCAACCGAACCTTTTAAGAACCTAATGAGAACGTTATTGAAAGCTGTGGGAACGTTCCCTGTTTGCTGGGTAAATGCTCCCCCACTTCTCTTCTTGGTATGGACCGTTTTCCAAGGGTCACTATACATAAGATGCAGTGATCGAATTTATTTCATGAAGAGGGAACTGAATGTTTTGAGGGAGCTCCCAAAAACAGATGTGATGCACTATTGTGATGGAGCGATTCTCAGGTCTTGCTCTGCTAGCCTGTTGCAAATACCATTGATAATGATTCACTGTCATACGCTATAGCGCTGTTTCAAACAGAAGAAGGACGACTTGGATGCGTTCCTAGACACGCTAGTAATAAAGGATGATTTTACAGGCGCTGATTCCTTTCAGCTGTTTCCAGGTTGTCTTATCGCAGCACTGGATGTACTGATGAGGACATTGTTTGTTTAGAAGAGATTTTTGGAGCTGAGGAGATTCCATTGAACATAGTCTTCGTATACCCAGAAGCATGAACATACCACTGGCTGAGGGCATTCCTTCTAGGAGTAGCTCATTGTTCATTGAAAACCACAAGAAAAAGCTGCTTGCCTTCCATCCTCTCTCCAGATTCCTCTGACAACCTTTACAGAAGCTCCACTGCATACTTGTGTTGTGAGGTAATGATTATTTCAAAATAGTTGTTAGGGGGAAATCCAAAAGGGCTGATCTTGTCATACAAAGGGGAACAAATGGCTTTACATGTGTGCACTACATCTTAATGTAACTGGACAGTGTTTAGCATATGGTCTGACTAGTCTAGTCTTGAATAGCGCAGTGCATGGACGGACCACTAACATCAGTGGAAAATGGGGCTGAGAAGACACCAGATCTGCACTCATCCTTTCTGGCACAAAGACTATAAAGAAGACACCACAATACAGTCCCCCAATGTGAAGATCAAGTATCATGTAGGAATTCCAGTCAGGGTGCAAGGTGATCTTTGAAAATGTACATTTGGGACTAGTGATGGGACAAATGAAGCTTCAAAACCCATGGTAGATGGGAATATCCTGAACTACCATTTAGCATTGATTGACTGGTTCGAGATACTCCCACCCATCATGGGTTTTGAAGCCTGATTTAGCCCCAGCATTGATTGACTGGTTCGAGATACTCCCACCCATCATGGGTTTTGAAGCCTCATTTAGCCCCAGCATTGATTGACTGGTTCGAGATACTCCCATCCTCCATGGGTTTTGAAGCCTCATTTAGCCCCAGCATTGATTGCGTAGTTCAGGATACTCCCACCGATCATGGGTTTTAAAGCATCATATGTCCCATCACTAACTTGTGCAGCAATGGGGACACCCTGCAAATGAACTGACAACTGAATAACAATATTCATCACAACATTCTGCGCCATCCATAAATAAAGATGCAAACTTTATCCAGATGCTGCTACTAATGGACAGAGTGTGGGTAAAGTAATCTAGTCTCACCACATTCCTTCTCCTTCTCTACAGATTCCAAGTGGAATAGCTCATACTTCGAGAAGTGGAAGCACAATGGACAAGGGGGAAAACAGGTCTACAACATACTCCTCGAACCCCAAACCACAGGTCAGTGTAAACATTGCTAATCCATCTATTTTGACTAACAGCACCTTGCATCACATCTTCACAATTTTCTATGACCATCCACGTTTTTCCCTAAAAACCGCCAATGTCTGAAGGAATGGATATAAAATAACGATTCATAAAAATAAAATAATATGAGAGTACTGCTACTACGTCTACCAAAAATGTCAGATGTAGTTTCTAACACAAAAAAGAAAGTCCTTTTAAACATTTCAATCAAACTCAGGAGTAATAACAAAACCTTATGCCTAGGGATCATAAAAACACTTCCATGTTATAATTTTCCCCATGATGTCAGTTAAACATAAATAATGTTATAGGCTGAAAATTAAAAATAACCTGTATGGTTCAGACTGCCTTTAAAACAGTTCATCTTCTGAAGCGTGAAAAAAAATCTGAGCATAGCAATAAATAATTCAAGGAAAGATATAATGCATTGATTCACTAGTATGGTGCCAATATTTCTTCACATCTTGACAAGTGAATATGGAAACAGGTGACAGATGAACAGTGAAGTGGGCCTCTCAGGGTGGACTCTATGGGTGGGAGTCTGCTCTGTTCTTCATCTGTGGATGTCCCACTGGCCAAACTGCAGACGTGAGGCTTCCTGTGCCACATGTCTTACTGCTTTCTCCCCCACAGGTGTGACAGAGTGGACTTCCTGGTTCAACATTGACCACCCCGGGGGCAATGGGGACTACGAGCGCCTGGAGGCCATCCGGTTTTACTACCGTGAGCGAGTTTGCGCCCGTCCTGTAGCCATGGAAGCCCGGACCACTGACTGGGTCGCTGCCGCGGACACCGGCGAGGTGGTCCACTCCAGCCTGGAGAAGGGGTTCTGGTGCATCAATAAGGAGCAGCCGTATGGGCGGCTATGTTCCAACTACCATGTGCGATTCCAGTGCCCACTAGGTGAGCTCCTCAGTGGCTTCCTTCCAAAATAAATGGGGAAATCTCTGGATAAGCAGGTATTTCAAAGGCTTCCATAAATGGGAAAAAACTCTGGAAGCACAGGTACTTCAGAGGCCCTCTTATACGAAAAAAATTTTGAGCAGACTGGTGTGTTCAGAGTTAAGGAAGAGAACTGTCAGCTCAGGTCTTAATTGTACCAATGACAACAGAGCAGTAAATGGTTCCAGCTGTAAAATTATATCCATCCATCCATCCATCCATCCATCCATCCATAAGTGTGTGTCCAGTACAAGGTCTGAAAGTTCAGGGCATGGGTCAGGGGAACAGTCTGGGTAGGATGCCATTCCGTTGTGGGGATGATTTAGAGACATCAGTTCCCTGAGTCACATGTTCTTGGACTGCAGAGGAAACTGGAGTCCTGTGGAAGTCTGAGGTTTTAGTGCTAATCAACAAGCCATGGAGCCACGCTGTAAAATTATCAAATGCAATTTGAGGAAAATAAGAAAAATATGAATGAGGATGCGGCGGAACACATCACCATGAAAATGACCTCAGTCTGCTTGGGTTTGTGTATCCAGTACAGACCTACTGGTCAGACTGGTCGATGTGGGGACCCTGCTTGGCCACGGCCTGTAGCGACGTGGGCGTCCAGGTGCGGCGGCGCCAGTGCTTGAGCACGCAGCCACATCGCCTCCCACTGGCCCCCGTGTGCGAGGGCCACCACAGCGAGAGAAAGGAGTGCGCTGCTCCGCCTTGCCAGGGTTGGCATCACCGCCGAGGGCAGCAATCTTTACCTCGCCACAGGGGGGCACTCACCATTAATCCCGTAATGGTTAAAATTCATGGGTTACATTGTTATGCTTCTCAGCTCTCTAGACGAAAATGGCAGCAACACAGCTATGGTTATGGGGGGGCCTTCAATTAGTCAACAGGTCCTGTTAAAGAAAGGGTACAGCTGTGAGGCTGAAAACCATATCACGATTAAACAGTAACATAGCTAAGGTGGCTGTTTGGCTACAGTATGTACTAATGTGCCTTTCATAAGAGCTCGCAGCTCTGTGATTCCCAGGAGACACCAGCAGCAGCAGCAAGCTTTTATTATTAGAGCTGGTAAGAAAGGAAAGAGATTCATGCATCTGTATCTGAATATACTACCTTTGGTATAGTCTCTGACAGAATAACAAATCATCGCTCTGTCATTTTACTACTTTTTAAACTGGCATGCTCTGAGACATGTTCAGTTGGACACAGCCCAGTATATACGTACCTGTTCAAAGCCAACGTGAGCTTCCTCTCATCTCTGTTGACCCTAAAGCAAAGTGGAATGCTTGGGGCCCCTGGGGCTCCTGCTCAGCCACCTGCGGCGAGAGACGCAGGGTCAGGAGGAGGACCTGCGTGATGCCTTCTAACGAGGTTCATTGCACAGGACACCCCGTTGAGGTCAAGAAGTGTGCTAAAATTCCATGTCCAGGTAACACCTGTCAATGTAATGTTTAAGAACATCATCTGCGTGCTTACCTCTCCCTGACAATGCCCGGAGGGGCACACGAATTTAACACGTGTGCGTGTGTGTGTGTGCAGTGCCGTGTCAGCTCGTGTGTCCCAAGGGCCAGCCCAATAAGGACTGCAGCCGCTGTGTGTGCGAGGGTCACCTGCTACTCGGAGAGGTCCTCGGCCTCACTGGAGCGCCTGTGGTCGGAGCCCGAGTCGCTCTGGCCCACAAGCCCAAGCTCGTCCGTGTCCGAACTGACGCCAGGGGCTTCTTCAGGCTGCCTGGTATCTGCTCTGGTGAGAAGACTCTCGTCACGGTTACCAAGGAGAAGTTTGCCCCTGTCACCATTTCCTCGTTCAGCAACAGCACCGGGAGATCCTGGGTGCGGGCAGTACTGAGATCCTCAGGTGGGTAAAAGATGAGTCCGGAACTCTCTTACGTACAGAACCTGAAACTTCAGGCACACCTATAAGTAATGATGGTTCTGGACTGGCCAGTCCGGGTAGCAATCCATCCACAATATCCACACTGTCAGAACAGCTTGTAAAAACTACTGGATTGGTAGTCTGGAAGGTGTATTTTAGTATCTGGAGCAGTTAAAAAAATAATACAGCAAACAGAAGACCAGTATTTTAAACCTAACACCATAACAATGAAACGAGCTACGTCATGTACCAAAATCGTAATTTGAACTGTATGCGTGAATAAGTTTTATGACGCTTGGTGCCTCAGTGGTGCCATTCTCAACGGTCGCCGGCTAGCTGTAAGGTCTCTCCGTGTCCGCCTTCTACTTTACAGAGAAGCCATACATAGTGAAGCACCCCGAGGACAAAGTTCGTTATGAGGGACAGCGTGTGACCTTCTGCTGCAAGGCCACAGGAATGCCTACACCCAATAAATACTACTGGTGATGCTATATTGCTTTTTTTCATCCATATCCCACATGTAATCCATTCACAGGCATGTTGTAAATTAAGCATCTGTGTAGTATATTTTCTTGTTCTTCATCCATCTGTCCATTTTCTAAATGATTATTCTGAAATGAGGTGTGTGCATGTAGTGGACGGGGGGGTTCTGAAGCATGTCCTATCTAGCCTCATACACAAAGCTGCAGTTCTCCCTGGACAGGAAGCCAATCCTTGTTCTTCTTCATCAAATTTATTACCCATATCATTGGCTCATTCTTTGAGGTCCCGTTGGTTACAAGCACCCATCTGTGTTCAGGTACCACAACGGAACGCTGCTAGACCGCGATGTTTACAAGTATGAGGAGGATCTGGTTCTGAGGGGCCTGAAGCCAGAACAGACAGGGCAGTATCACTGTAAGGCCAGCAGTGACGCTGGCAACATAAAGTCCTCTCCAGCCTCTCTGACTGTTCTCGGTAGGTACTGTCGCCATTAGGGTTGCTGGGATGTGATTCTAGTGCAAAAGTAAAAGTCTCCCCCTGCAGAAGCAGCCCAGTCTAGTAACTAACTACAGAGTGAGAAATGCTCAGTTGTCGTGTCTGTTTCTGGTTGAGAAGGTGCGTCATTCTCAGTAGGTTCATCACAGGGCATGGAACAGTCAGGGAACAGCTGTGCATATGGAAAAAGAGACGTGTCAGATTATAAATATTTACATTATCGCATCTTATAAAATCATTTAAATCATGACATCCATCCATCCATCCATCCATAGCTAATAATCAGGTACATGGTCACAGGGAGGGGCCTGGAGTCTAATTCCGGGCAGGGGGCACCCTGTACGAGATGACACACGCACATTCATACACTTTGGGCAGCCTACAGGTACCAGTTCACCTGTCTGCATAACTTTGGACAGCAGCAGACTGGAGTACCTGAAGGAAACCCAAAGCACACAAAGAGAGCATACAAACTCCGTAAACAGAGCTACGTGTGAATCGATTAGTTCAGTCAATACAAAAACAAACATATAAGGTATCTTTCATGCACCACTGTGCTTTATTGCAAATATCTGTGTGGTAAAAGCAGACGCATACGACACACAACCATCACGAGCTAAGCTTGGCTCAGCATAAGTCACGTTCGAATTCTTTGACCTAGGAAGGTTTCTTTCTTAAACCTCTAAGTTCCCAGCTGTCTCATATCAAAAGAGAGATTTCTGCCTCTGTACCTGAATACAGTGCTTTTGGTACAGTCACCGACTCCAAAGAAAAACACTTCATCACTTTGGTTATTTTACCTTTTTGGTAACAGGAATAAAGTAATATTGAAGCATATTTCACAAACATGTTCAGTTATTCAATGTGCTGTTTGACGCAGAAAAATGTCAGAGATAGCCCAGAAAATAAACACCTATACAAAGCCTTTTCTTCCTGAGCAGATGCCAATATCCTATCTGGGTGTGAAAAATAATAAGTCAACAACCATAACTATATTGTCCATCCATCTATTTTCCACAACCTCTAATTTAGTAGAGTCTAGGTGAACCTGGAGCCTATCCTGGAAAGACGGGGGCACAAGGCAGGGGACACTAGATGGGATGTCTGTTTTAATTAAATGTACAGAAAGGGATAAGGTTTTGAGAAAACGAAGTCTCCAAACAGTATAATATGTCTAACAGTAAAAATATATATTATGTTTGTTTTGGTAGAAACCAATCCTATCCAAACAATGGTAATTCATGGAGAGATCAGTCTTGCCAAAATATAAGCCCCAACCTCAATCCCCTCATGAACAACATGCCGAAATGAAATGCTATATCATCAGTAAATCCAGCTTCATTTTTTTGTCAAGTCGAACGAATGGATGGAGGTTTTGCACATCCATAAGGAACAAATGCATACGTCGAAATTCCCCTCGCCGCTTGTTAGACAGGGTGTAGATTTGCAAAGCGACAGCGTCAAGTCACATGCTAAAGCAATCGGAGCCCCGTTTCCTGAGAGGGGTCGGTTTGCCTTTGAACGGTCACCGCAAGAAAAATTCATTCGTTAATAAAACCAGGGATATTGTATCTGTAATTGTTGGAATGTGGACCTAAATATATGGATTTTGATTCTGCCTGTAAGATACTTAACATAGCTCTATTTAACATGCAAGAAAGACGTTAATTAAATGTTTATATAACAAAATAGGTAGCCTGCTGTTAAATGTCCCAGTACCTCTGGTTTCCAATCTGTTGTTTTTTTTATCTAAAGATCTATGACATTAATGAATACAGGAATACATTTGATAACATTTGCTCATACACTGGCAAGTTCATGATGCATAACAGCGGTGCTGGTCGACTGTATTTTCAGCAGTTGTTACAGTACTGATTGAATAAGCCTTTGTTCTTTTTCTTCCCTGCAGCTAAAGGCACACCGACCTGTGTTTCTGCACCTGAAAGGCACTTGATCAAACTGCCAGTGGACTGTGTTCAGCCCGGAACAAACTCCAGATTCTATAACGCCGCCCGCTGTCCCCATAACAAATGTGCAGGGTCCCTGGATTTCGACATGCGCTGCAAGGACGGCGTTGGATTCTGCTGTGGAGTGAAGCGCATGGAAACCCAGGAGGTCAACTGCGGCAGTTACACACTTCCCATAAAGGTGGTGACGGAGTGCGGATGCCAGAAGTGCGTGGAACCTAAGGTGCTGGTTAGGGGACAGGTGGTCGCCGCAGATAATGGTGAGCCTCTCCGCTTTGGACATATCTACATCGGGAAGGAAAGAGTGGGCACCACTGGGTACCAAGGGAGCTTCACTCTTCAGGTATCTCCTGATACAGAGAGGCTGGTGGTGAACTTTGTGGACAGTACACAGAAGTTTATAGATACTATAAAGGTCTTTGTTTTTGACAAGAAGGGCGGTGCTGTCTACCATGATGTGAAAGTGATGCGGAAGAAGGAACCTGTTAACATCAACTCAAGAAAGACGAATATAATCTACCTGGGTGAGATTGAAGGTGAGGACCCTATAGGTCAGATAGTGATTCCTCCCAACTCTTTTCACAAAAACAGTGGGGGTGTGTACGAGGGCACGGTGAAAGCTAGCGTGACGTTTATTGACCCAAGAAACATCACTACTGCTGCTGCCACTCCTGGAGACCTTAACTTTGTTGACGGTGAAGGAGATATGCTTCCTCTGAGGACCTATGGAATGTTTTCTGTGGATTTCAGAGATGAAACTAACCAGGAGGTCCTCGGCAGCGGGGCAGTGCAAGTGCTCCTGGACACAGAGCATGTAAAAATGCCAGAGCACATCCCCAAGATGAAGCTGTGGTCCCTCAATCCAGACACTGGTATCTGGGAAGAAGAGAGTGACTTTAATTATACTCAAATTACCGGTGGCGGTAATGGGAGAAGCAAGCGGGAAGAGCGGTCTTTCCTCATTGGAAACATGGAAATCAGGGAAAGGCGCCTTTTTAATTTGGATGTGCCTGAGGATCGCCGATGCTATGTCAAAGTGCGAGCTTACATGAGTGACAAATTCCTGCCAACCGAGCAACTGGAAGGGGTGGTCATCAACCTCATCAACTTGGAGCCCAAACCTGGCTACACGTCCAACCCTCGAGCATGGGGCCGCTTTGACAGTGTCATAACCGGTCCCAATGGAGCCTGCTTGCCCGCCTTCTGTGATGCGTTAAGGCCTGATGCTTACACAGCTTATGTCACAGCATTTATGGGAGGTGAGGAGCTGGAGGCAGCTCCTTCTTCTCCTAAAATGAATCCCAATATAATTGGGGTGTCTCAGCCGTACCTTGACAAGATAGATTACCAGCGCTCGGACCACGACGATCCAGCTTTCAAGAAGACTGCCTTCAAAATTAACTTAGCTAAGCCAAATCCCAACAATATAGATGAAACCAACGGGCCAATATACCCCTATCAGAGTTTAATAGGCTGTGAAAATGCACCAGTTGACGCGAACCACTTCCGCTTTTTCCGTGTGGAAAAGGACAAGTATGAGTACAATGTGGTACCTTTCCAGGAGAGCGACTTGACCTCTTGGACTGGTGACTATCTCTCTTGGTGGCCAAACCCTCAGGAGTTTCGCGCTTGCTACATCAAGGTCAAGATCAGTGGCCCCTCGGAGGTCATGGTAAGATCAAGGAATTTTGGAGGCACCCATCCTCGAACCAGGGGTCAGCTCTATGGCATTAGGGACATCCGCAGCACCAGGGATATGCACTTGCCTAACACTTCTGCTGCCTGCTTGGAGTTCAAGTGCAGCGGAATGCTGTTCGACCAAGCTATCGTAGACAGGTCGCTCATCACGGTCATCCCCCAAGGCAACTGCAGACGAGTGGGCGTCAACGGCCTTTTACAGGAGTACCTCACCAAGCATCCCCCTGTGCTTCAGAACAACGAGACCCATGTCTTCAACATGCTTGCCCCCGTTGACCCGCTGGGACACAACTATGGTATCTACACCGTCACGGACCAGAACCCCAGAATAGCTAAGGAAATAGCGATTGGCCGCTGCTTCGATGGCACCTCCGATGGCTTCTCCAGGGAGATGAAGTCTGATACAGGGGTGGCCCTAACTTTCAGCTGCCCTGAGAGAACAGTGACACGGGAGAGTCTCTTCCAGCGCTTACAGACGAACCCAGGCCAAACTCTGTCTCAGATGGCTCGTGACATGAGGCAGACAGGAGGGATGCAAATCAGGAGGGGCACGGCCCAGGTGGTCGCCTACCCTTCGGGTCTACAGAGCAGGACTCAGGGCCGCAGGATCAATGTTGCTTCTGGAAGGAGAAGGACCTCAGGCCGAGCACAGTCCAGACCATAGATTTACTTTTTGGTAAGTTTTAATCAGCTGCGGAGCTTTTCCTAGTGCAGTTTCAAATACGATATTTAGATTTACGATAAAAATACTGGTTAATAATTAACCCATTTTCCTTAGTATTTATTCTGCAATGTACACGGTCACATTGATAAACTAGTAATATTATTTCAATTTAGAATAAATGTTAGTGTCACACAAATTTAAAACTTGTTTTTTTTTCCCCTGAAGTTTCCATGCTCAAACGCTGTTTGTTGTTGTGTCAGTTGAGCAGTTAACGACTAAGAAAAATGCTCTCTCTCTGTTTGACTGTCCCCTCCTCCACAGAAATTCTATTTGGTCTTTTCCCCAGAATAAAACTGATGTGGGCAATGAGGACATGAGCTGGAGGTGGAGGCATCAGGATGGATGGACCTGGAGAAACTGGATATGTATTTTTTCTTCAGTCCTACTGTGCATGTTTTTTCCTGAAAACATAATCATAACCTTTACAGTGCATTCATAGTATCATCCCCAGTCACTCTCCATGGAAAGATGGAGGAAATTAACAACTCCTCAGTCAAGTTATAGAAATGTTTTATGAACATGTCCATCCATTATTCGAAAGGCAATCAAATTTTATGTACATTATCCCCGATTAGCCTGGAAAAGTTTATTTCACCATGGTCTGGAAGCTGTTTTTTTTACTGCTTAATCTTCTTAAAACAGACTGAATAATAATGAATAATTAAATGAACGGAACACATATTATGCCAATGGATACCTGTCTAAAACTTTACTTTAAAGATTAACTGTTACCTTAAAAACAGACAGCGTGGACCCTGAAGTCTAGGTGGAATGGAAATTCATCTGGGAAGTGGTAAAATGTCTCAAAAGAGGGAGATGGCTTCTTCCGCCAAGTACGATACTCATTTAAGAGGACGTGGTAGGGTACCGGTTATCAACATGTCTGTGAAATGGAAGGCACTAGTCTTCTTTGTAATGAACCGGCTGTGCAGAGCCAGCTGTTATCCAGCCAAATTTCTCTCTAACCTGCAGTAGTGTGTATGGAGCTTTTGCCAAGACAAGCATCTCGTAACAAAACGGATCCCGCTTGCAGACTAAACAGACCGTGCACACCAGGAAAATGAAGCGGTTTGAGAGGGGAGATGTATTTCCCAGCAGTCTGTGTGACTCCACTCCATCGCTCCAGATTCTTCTTCCAATATTTTGCTGATATTAATGCCTTTCTACAATGTTTTCTTACTGTTGATTCTCTAGAAGATTCTCAAAGACCTGACTATTACGCATTTATATGCATATACAGTATAATAATTAGCTAAAGATGGAATTACTTATGTCACTGTAGATTAATTGGTAGATGTGTTTGTTTGTCTCTTGAAGTGCAATAACATTGCTTGGGTATTGACTTGAAAGTCCCAATGTAAGTATACAAGAGTACAGCCCAAAAAATAGTAAAATCATAAACATATCTGTGCTATACAAGTACACTCTGCATTCATATGGTCCAATACAACTTTCAGCCATTTTAATTGTATACCATTTTGTTGCATGCGTAAAGATCATTTATGCAAGCTTTAATCTCTTTCTCTCTAGAGAGAATAATGACTGGTGCTTAAGATAAAATGCGATTTCTGTCAAATGTCGATTTAGGAGAACTGAAAACTCTTTCCAGTTTCTTGGTAAATAGGCCGTGCTCCTCTTTCAACAAATGTCAGAGGCCTGTTTGCTTAGATGATGTTAGATTGCCAAGTAAACAGTTGTTTTAAGAAATATTTAAAAATATAGTTAAATAAAAAGACAAAAAAGATTTGAAATAATTTGCGATTAATGTAGGGTGACCCAAGCTGTAGCTTTCTCAAGGGTAGACCACTCCACTGCCAGCATGCAGTTGGATAACAACCTAGGAAACTCTGAAACGATTATTGCCATGTTAATGAAAAGCAGATTGTCTGAACAAATAATTCGTTTATACCACTGTAAACAGAAATATTTGCCCATACATGACTTAAACGCCATTTTCATGCAGTTGTCTGTTTGATACTAGATCTTTGTGAGTTGTTCCAGGAAACTCTCTGATTTAATTCGATTACCCCCAGGGTTAACAATACTGATCACAGAAATTATGTTCACTAATAAGTGATATTGATGATTCCCAAAGAACAAATGGAACAAGTGTAGGGAATTCATAGACAAATATACAACCAGTTATAAAGTAACTAATTTTATTAGGAACTAATATATACAGTGAAAACTCATTTTAATCAAAAAACAAAATGATTAAACTATATTTACAGTAAAAATAAAATCCATTCATTGCACTTTGAATTTGTATTTTAAGCGTAGAACTATAGGATCACTAAAAACAAGGTTACAATCCATGCTGCATGACACAAATGTCCCTTCGGGGATTAATAAAGTATCTATCTATCTACTGCCGGCTCGCAGCTTCTCCAAGAGGCAAGCTGCAAACCAAATCAGTATGTTTTCCTCCTGGTCCTGTGGTCTTCCTTCAGCTTCTCCAGCGTCGTGGCATTCAAAGGCTTAATGACTCGAAAGTCACTAAGTGTCCAAATGCAGGCCTCGTGGTGTACACCCCACTGAGCCACCGTGATTAGATCTGGGGTGACTGACTGACAGACAAAATGGAAACAAAAATACCAACACTTTGCGAACAGACAAAGGAAGATGCCTGCATTGTTATAACAAACCTGCAAAACAGTCTGCGGATGATGCTGAAACATGAGCTGGACTACATCTGATGAATTATATACTCAGTTCTTGTTAAAAAAAAAACACTGGAATAATTCAAAAGTCTCAAAGTCTGGCCTGTCCTGATCTCACATGATCTATGGAGGCTTCAGCAATTCCTAGTCCGCCGTGACATGACACCTCCATTATCCACCAATTTGGTTTTGAATGCAATCCTGCCTCAAGAATATGCTCCAGCATTAATTCAGTTTGCTACGACCTGCCAAGTCTCAGAGACTGTAATTCACAACAGAACATCCTCTTCATAAAAAAAAAAAAAAAATCTGATTGTTTGGACACTCCAACATTGTCTAGGATACAAAGAGCAACTTGTTTATTTATCACAATACTGCAAAAACATGTCGAGCATGCAAGAGTAAAATGAAACAATTCCTGATAATTCTCTGTCATTCTGTATCATTATGTATTGCATGATTCCCCCCCAAAATGACTTTACTCCATTTTAGTGTCCATGTTGTGAATTGACTGGACATGTTGCAGTACTGTAAATAAACATTTTTGTAAAATTGTATGTTTGTGTCAAAGTTCCGTTTATGAAAATGATGTACGCCGTTTGTGCCCTACAACTGACACATTGACTGCACCAATATGTTAAGAATGATAATGATAAAAATCTATATAATGTCCAACTGCTTACCCAGAACTGAGTTACTGGGACTCTGGAACTGATCCCAGTAGGCACAGAGAACACTGACAGACTATGGCTCATTTAGAGATGCCAGTTAGCCTAAGTACAAGTTATTACACTGTTTGGGAACTGGTGGACCAAGAGAAAACCTGCATAGGACAAAGAGATTGTGCAAACCGCACACACGGAGGTGGGATTCAAACCCCCCACCCTGCCGGTTTGAAGCAACAGTGCTTACACACCGAGCCACCCCTGAGAAAAATCACTCCTTTGAATAAAAACTCAAAACGCCATGCCAAAAGCTTTAAGTGACCCTTTTAATATTTGACACTCGACATGATGTCAAGGAAGTGTCACTCTATAAAATCTGACAGGAAGAAAGCTAATAAACATTACATATACATATATATACAAAAAATCTGTAATAAATAAATCAGACAGGGGTACAAGAACATCTGCTGTGAGCATAAATAGAAGTAAAACGTAGACGACTACTTCAACAGAGCATTGCATTTCAATGAATGGTAAGTTTGCAGATAACAGACACACATTAGGTAATACATTGCTAAGGCCTGACATCGCTTAAGTCTTCCCAAATTACTCATCTGTAACAGTGACCGACTGCCGTCCGCCAGAGGAATTCATTCACACGTCCCGGTTTAAAGCGTTAAAGCCATACACTGTCTATACTCACCAAAACCAATAACAGGGGATTCACACAGAATCACACAAGGCACATCACAGCACATTATTCTTTGGTTAATGAAGTACTGGACAGGGCAGAGATCCTATCCACACAGAAGACACTGCCAGTGAAAACAGAGCCTGAAGGGAGGCTCCAAACTCAGGTGGCGTGAGCACGAGGAAGAAAAATGGAGTTTCTGTTGGCAGAGTGGAAATACTGAAGTGAGATTTCCTAACAGAGGATGTACCATTTGCCAGTTTTTATATGGGGGGCATCAAACAGTAACAGGGTTGTTTTCCCAAATGGCACTTTTAGAACCCAGAACTTCACCGTTCTGCAGCTTCCCTCCCCCACTCGCAGTAGCGGCACGACTGTACAGCAGTCTGTAATCCTCAGAAGGCTTCCAGCGGCATGCGAGCTGAAAGGGAGCACTAACGTGCTGATAATCATTTTTCACTGACTAGAAGCTATTGACATGGCAGTGGAATGACCTGCTCACTTCTCAAACCGCTACAGTGCGGTTCAACCGAAACTTCTGATCTCACCATTTATTTTTACAATATTGAGTGGAAAAAAAGAAATTAACACATGACAAAAATACGTTAAAAATTCAGTCATGACAAACTCGATAGTATGGACTACATTTGTTTTAAAACTACAGAATGGGGCTATTATCCCTCCCTGTGAGTATGTGATTAAAGTTCATGACTTTGAAGAATAACATTAACTAGGTAGATTAGACAGACATTTTATTCATCCCGAATTGTGGGCTTACAGCAACATCACACACATACCATAGACAAAAAAAACAAACATCTAATTTGTAAACTACTTAACACGGCCTGTCTCAGTGGTACAAAAGAAAGACCCTGTGTGCATGGGGCCACCATTTCTTTCCTGATGACAAGCCATTTTATTGATTTAAAGACCAAACCTCGCACCTCGACTTCTGTTTGGTGTCATGGATGGCTAACGTCCTGCCATTTAAGGATCGGGAAGGAAGGATGAGGTCATTTCCCCATCAGACAGTCACCTTGGTTAAAGCATGAGTCACACATAGCCAGATTCAAGTGGAAAAGGCCCACGATGGTCACAGATAACAGAATGGCTGTCTACAAATCATGTAAAAAGTCCAGACTGGAACAGAGACAATGCCACCTCTCCATGCAAAACACAGGGAAACCCTTGAGAATGTCAAGTCAAATGACCTGCTGAAAATGGCTCCATGGAAAGCAAAGATGCATGCTGCACGTAGACGCACCCCTCTTCCACCTTGACTCGGTGCACCTGTTGCTGTAAACGACAAGCATGACATGACATACAGGCTGAACGCAACACGTCTGGTTTCGCTGTTGCAGCGTTCATGTTAAAACTACATTGGCATGTTCACTCTCTGTGGCCATTTCTGTCTGAGAACTAGAAGTCCCACTGCCCGTGGGAGTAATTTAAAAGGTACATTAATTCAACTGATAACCCCCAAATAGAATAAATATCCGTTGTAAATGCAGATTTGCAAACATGGGGGTCTGTTAGGGATCTTCAGTGAAAAACTTCCCTTTTCATCTCGTAACGGTGCGAATTTTGTGTAGATATCACGTTAGCCCGTCTACAGCCTGAACAGATCACAGGCCATGTGAAGACACACACATGTCATGTGTGCAACGTGAGTAAATATCTATAGAAGGAGCGGCAGCGGTCCTGGCCGGGGGGGGATTTAAAGATCCCACTTATACTCACTTGTAATCCGCTGTGTGACATTCCTGTACGAATGTTAAACTCGTAATCATGCCAGGGACAGAAAACCCGGAGAGCATCGTCAGCATCTTCGATGTCGCCGTCACACAGCGGCCCTCCTACGAGACACACAGAGCCAATTCATTAGCAATCGGTAGTCGACGTAATGTCACATTTCCCGGTTATACGGGATTGCGGTGGCGTGCGTGCTTTCTAAACGCCGTACTTAAAATAAACACAACGCATCGTCGCTTGCATCGCACGTCGACACTGTGGTCCAAGGAGTACTGCCAACTTCATCTGACGCGTCACTGCGGATCTCGGCGTTGGAAAGCGCCAGGCCACAATGCCAGCTATAAGACCGAGCCTGCGCCTGTTCTCCATCGGTTACCGTGTAACCGATCGACGTGTACTGTAAAGATACAGCGCAGCGCAGCTACTCACAGGCATCCTTTGATTGCCATTGAAGTGAAATGTTTAGTTACAGAAACGACGTCGGCTTTCGGAAACACACCACACGATCTCGATTCATTATAAAGGGCGAAAACTCCGATGCACGTATCACATACGATCTGATTTCGAAACACCGGTCTGTTTAATACGGCAAATAGTTACCCGAGTGAGCGCATCGGGCATCCATAGCGAAAAATTCTCCTTTCGAATGGAACAGACAAACATCCGAGCGGCTGCCGAGAGACGAATATATAAGTCGGCACCGTTTCTTGGAGAGCTCGCTGGCCGGGCCTATTAGCCTCCATAAATCAGGGCTCGGTGAACTGTCCTTTGCTTTATCAGAATCCATAAAACACGTTATATTAGTCGGCGTCCTCCGTGATCACAGCACGACTTGCAAGTTCGTTTGCACACGCAGCCTGCCCGCTATTTAGTCGTGGTCGACCTGTCAAAGCCATCGGAACGACCGCGAAGCAGATCGCTGAACATGAATTATCGGTCGTGATAAGAAGGGTAACTGCAAAGCTATCATAAGAAGCGAAGGTGTTGTAAACATTTTAAACCCTTGGGCTTGGTGAAAACCGGATTCCGCTTCAAATTCTTTTCAAATGTTTTTATTTTCCATATAAAAAGTACCGAAGGTATGATTCACTCTAATGAGCACGGATACTAAGCAAAATCAGACAGCTTTTATTGTCCTGTACAGAATACACTCAAAGTGACAGTCAGAGGTCTACTGGAAAATGATAGAAGTCACTTAATAAAAATATTTACCACTAACTGCTAATGGACCTCGGCCTGTTCATTCGAGCCCCTGTACTCCTGAACCTCTTTCTCAAGCCACCCCGCATACCGTAGCGTTTTATAGACATGCATATTGCTGTAAAGTCAACTTATTTCCATCCACGCTCATAACCAGTTGTATCCCTGTAAAAGGAAGAAAGAAAACTTCATATTGTTAAGTGTGGTGTTGTTACTCACTGCAAGTCATGAACTATAGCCAAAAGAAATTAAGAGTAGGGAGGATATAATGTTTGTATAAGAAAAATAGACACTACATCTGCTCATCTGAAACAATGTATTATGTTTTACAGTAACTTAACTACGATTGTCAAAATTGATGGTTAAGGCATGTGATTAACTTAAAAACCTCAACGCGTTAAAAAATAAAATGACGCAATTTTCTCCTTATTTCAAATTTGGTATTTTAACCACACCTAAGTTTTAAAAAGTATTTAATTAATGATTTTATGTACTGTGCTTACTACAGTAGACAGCTATTTAAATCCTATTATCTAACATACGACACGTTTTCAAGTTAAAAGCTGCATGGAATCCTCTCTAGGGTACGCTGCCCCAAAAGGAGCAAAGCTTTCAATTGTGATTCACTGTCAGACTCATTAGTAATTTGATCTGTTACCTATAGTGAAGTACTCAAATACATGCAGTACAATACATGCATCTTTTAAAAAGTACAGCTGGAGTAAAAACTCCTTAAGATTTATTTATTTTTTTTAATCTTAAAAGAAGATTATAAAAGAATAGAAAAAATGTTGTCTCAACCAGTCATAATTTATGCATGAAAGGGTTAAAATTTGAGTTGTACTGTTGCCTCACACTTTCAGGGTTGGAGGTTCAATTTCTGCCCCCCACTCTGTTTGTTTGGAGTTGGCATGTTCTCCCCATGTATCACGTTCTCCTACCACAGTCCAAAGAGATGCACTTAGGTGATCTGTCATTGGTAAACTGCTGATAGTGAATGCTTGCATGCAACTGTGCTATGGTAGCCTAGAACCCCATCCAGGTTGTCCCCTGCTTTGTGCTCTGTACTTCCTGGGATGAACTGCAGACTCGCTGTGACCCTGTACTACATAAGCACTTATTCATGGACAGATGCTTAGAGAATGCAGTCCACGTGCTCTGGTGAAGCAGAAGTTCATGCTTGGCACTGACATAAGCAAGACCTTTTACCCTGTGGTTATAGTTGCCATTCCCCACTAACGTTCACAGTGTAAAGTGGCATCACCAAAGCTAGCTGACTCCTATGGCCTGTTTAGAAATAGCCTCATATTTATCATATGTATTAGACTGGGAAGGAAGGGGGTGTGAAAGGTCAGCTGACAAGCCCATTTATTCACACATGCTTCATAACCAGTAATATTGACTTTATTGCTATATTTTTTCTCAGCTAAATTTTGCTGTCCTCTTTCTTTAGAAGCAACATGCCATTTCCTGGACATTCCCCACCTACAGAGACTAACATGCCTGAATTTGTTTTCATTCTTCTCCTTACTTTCTTAAACCGAAAAACACAAATAAGGTCCCCAATCTGTCCTCCATTTTAAAACAAATCTTACAATATCATTATTTTGTCTAACACATCACCAAAAGTTTTTTTTTTTTTATCAGCATCATTTGTATATATACTTGAGGTCATTATTAAAAAGTCAGATAGCTTTGCTGAAAACCAAAGATAAGCTTTTGATGGTAGTACTATTAAGGAAATGAGGAACTGTGGTGATGTCAGGACTTTTGACTCCATTGGATGTCAGTGTAAGCCGGTTCTTTATGTAACCAAGAATTGGTGGCGGGAAAATTATGATGAATGGAAGGAATTCACTAGTTACCGTTTTCAAATGTGTGTATGTTTAATAGCTCAAATTGATTTGCTGACTACAGCCGCGTAGTCCGCTCGCTTCATTCAGTTACAAAGCAGCTCAGATTTACTGGGTATAAAGAATGTTCTGGAGGCTAGATAGTCTGGCTGTTCGCATTTATGTCTTATAATGATCATCCAGTCTTGTGCTGTAGTTGCTGCCAGTGAGCGACAGAGCAGAAGTCGGCCCTTGATTTCAATATAAACGGTGGTTCAGTTGTGGAAGGGGAAGGAGGTGTCTAACAGCATGGCATCTCATTTAATTAGAACGCTGTATATAGGTTTAGCAGTCTGCAGAACTTGGCCAAAGACAGGTCCAACTGTGCTAAGAAACCTAAGCCGTATTTTGCCATGAGATATTTAATCAATTTTAGTGTCATGGTAAAGAAAACTACAAACCAACTGACCTTAAAGGTGTTGTGTCAAGGAATTCACACACAAGCACCTAATAGTCTAATACACTTTATAGAGAGGATCAAAAGTAAAAGTAAAAAGATAAATAAAATTTATGAGGTCAGGCAAACCATGCAGATAATTCATGTGTCCCTCGCCATTGAGGATTTTCCTCATCCTTATAAAGTTTTGATACATCTTGTTGATATAGTATTGTATGGTATAATGTCATCCAATTACATTAACATATACTGGATGTAATTAGTGATGGGGTCAATGAGGCTGTAAACTCCGTGTCTATCGCCAGCACTGATTGGTAGTTTAGGATACTCCCACCCACCACGGGTTTTGAAACCACATTTGTCCCATCACTATGTGTGTAGCCAATCAGAAGAGGGGAAATCCACGTGGGCATCCATGTTAACTTGTGCCCAGTGTGTTCCCAGACTTCCTCCTCAGACTTAGAAACTGCCTTAGTGTAAAACACAGCTAGACACCAAGGTCATAGAACCATGAGCTTTAATAAGTAATGTAGAGTAGCAGGAAGGTCCTTCACACATTACAGTGTTTTGGGTACCATGTGGCTTACAGCCTACTCCATAACAAATATAATGAATAATCATGTCTAATGAGAACCACAGAAAGTAAGTTTGGTCGGTTATAAATCCCAAACCTGCAAAATTATTTATAGTCCTTGTATTGAACATCTGTCCTGTTACATAATTTAGCCAATCTAGGAACAATAGCAACCAGACAGGTACAAACCGACTGGTTCATCATCTCAGGGACTGTTTGCCATTGAGGTAACCATGGCGGACACGAGAAAATAGGAGCTTTGATGGTAAGTGAATACAATCTAATATGTAAGAGCACATAGTATGTACTATGTGTCCATGGGAAAAATTAAAAATAGAACTTCTGTAACTCTTAGGTAGGATGGAACATTTTGAACACACAACTGTGTTGTAGCTATTTTGGAAGTCGCAGCCCCACGTAATCTTGTTTTCACGAGACTGCTTCTGGAAAATCTGAGTGCTTGGTGCCATGATATGAACATTTTGAAAAGATTTCTGGCTACCAAGGAGACCTAAGCTCATCCATCAGCAGCCTGCTTAAGTTATTCAAAACACAACCGTCTTCCCAACAACTGCTCTCTGAGGGCCCCTAAACACATCTGATGATTGTAGACAAAGGACCATCCAAAAATGTGGTTCTCATTAAAATAAAATTGAGGACCAGGTAAAAGCTTATATCAGCATCTAGCATCCCAACAAGGAACAGTTTCCATTTTTATGTTTTCTCATGGAAAAGACAGGTGAGGAACACAACTAAAGGACAGCTTAACTTGAACAAAACCTTGTGGTCCCCCTTTATAGTGGTTAGCGTAGACAAACATGCTTAGAGCCTTCTGCACAGCTTGTATCATTTCCCGGTTCTCCCAGAAGCCGCAGAGGGAATGCAAGAGGAAACAAAGCCCAGCTTTAAGCTTTGCAAGTCGATAGTTTCTGCCTTTCTGTAAGCATTAGCCATTCATGTGAAAATACATTACATATGGATGAGGGAACAGGCACTGGCCAATCTTGCTGTTTTGATTTAAAGCTAAAATTAGTTTTGGATGAAACTATAGTTTACCATTAAGGGATTAAATCATGGACCCTGTTTATACACACATATGTTACTATTTACTGTACCTCATACACAAATGTGGGTTGAATGTACCCCCAACTGTTTACAGAGCTGAGCGACAAGGTTTCATTTAAGGCAGTGTCAAAATTTACTACACCATATACCATATGAATTTTAGATGGAAAATTATTTGTATTGTAAAGCACCAATGCCAATTTTACCAAGGATTTTTTTTCTCTATTTTGTGGCATCTGTAAAGGCCTCATGAATCATGAAAAAGCCTTTCATCAAACTCCAGGACAACGCAGTACTGCTTCCATTTATGTTATTTTAATAATCAATCAACAAATGGTCCACCACTGTTTAAAAAATAACGTTAAATCTGATGTTGCAGTGATTTATCTTGATTTAGTTCTAAAAAAGGAATACATAATAGACTCCTATTATTAGTACATTATGAATACCATGCACTCCAAGTGCCTTGGGACAACTGTGTTGTGAAAGGCACTATAAAAATAAATTTAACTAAATCATTACTTTATAGATAAAATGTAGACTACAACGTAAAATATCCATCCATCCATCCATCCATCCATCCATCCATCCATC